>VZRX01009633.1:10382-70084 GCA_013398075.1 Notiomystis cincta | reverse complement strand
TTGGTTGGTTGGTTGGTTTTGTTTTGTTGGTTTTTTGTTTTTTTTTGTTTTTTTCCCAAATACCCAGTCCCTCGTTTAACAAAAAGAGCTGGATTTAGGATCAAGCTGATACTCATCAACAAATCTTGCATTTATCACAGTCCTTTCTTCTGCTTATACTTTCTAATATTTTGCTCTGCTATGGAGTAGCATTCAGGGTCTGGGAAGAAGGCTTCCTAGCAATGCATTGAGCCACTATAGCAATATTTAGAAAAAAACAGGCTGTCTTTTTCAAAATAACATTGGGAAACTGATAGACTCTTCCACATGAAAAGAATAGCTGCTCTGTGCTTATCCCCTGAAATGGAGAGACACTGCAATTTTATCACCATTTACCTCTTTGTGGAAAAATCAGAACAGACTCAGAAAAGCAGAGCAAATATCAGTAATGTTTACAGACTGGAGAACCTGGGCTACTCTTTAACAGTGGGGTAAATTATGAGGAGAGGGGCAAGAGAGGACAAATTCTTTATTGAAAGAACAAGATATTTAACCAGATATGCCTTTGGAGTTCAACATGCCTGAGTTTAAGAAGTTTTTAGATGATGCTCTCAGGCACATGGTGGGATTGTTGGGTTGTCCCACGCAGGGCTAGGAGTTGGACTCAATTACCCTGATGGGTCCCTTCCATATTCTCTGATTCTATATATCCAGGGTCTTTAGAATTGCTTTCTTTGGTGGCTTAGAGACACTGTAGCACCTTTGGGAAAGCAATCCTTGTCAAATCTTTTAAACAGAACCTTGTCCAACAGCAGAGGCAATGTGGCTCGAGGGCAAACTTTACAGCATGCAGTAGCACTGTCACCCATAGCTGGGGAAAGGTGAAGCATAGTTGACTTGCAGCTGGCCCTGGAGGTGGTAACTGCTGGGTGTTTGTTCTGGCTGTCGATTCCACTTAAGGCTCAAGCAAAACCAAGACGTTCCTTAAGGTGAATTTCTCCTGGTTACTGGGGGTTCTGGAGAAGTTGGCTTCTCTACTTTTAGACATATACTGCTAGTGAGGTTCTTGAAGGGGGATGAACCTAATCTCACCCTTTAAGTTCCCTAATTCAGCTTCAGCAGACTCTAAGCCACTTGCCGATGGCCGACTTAAACGATAACTTTGCAGTTGTTCAGCCACTGCATTGACACGGGGCTTGGCAACACCCGGAGGAATTTTGCTGTTAAAATCCAGAGCAGCCACTCGCAGGGGCGGCTTGCAGGGGTAGTGCCGCAGCAGCAGCCGAGCCGTGCGCGCCCCAGCACCACAGGCCAGGGTAGGGACTCGGTCCCCGGCCAGCTGAGGGCGGGAGCCGGGCACGGTGCGGGGCAGCAGCGGGGCGCGGATCTCAGCCCCTTCCTGCTCTGCCCGCCCGCAGGTCCGAGGGGCGCCAAAGCGGCGAGGGGGCCTCGACCCCTCCCCGGGGGGGGGGCGTGCCATGAGGGCTGCGAGCTCCAGGCAGAAGGTCCTTGCCGGCAGCGGCGAGACGAGACCTGCCGCCGAGCCCTTTCCCAGGGCGGGGTGCTGCTCGTACCTCGCGGCCGCTCTCTCCAGACCGTTTATGCGCAGCCACGTCCCCGTGCTGGCCCGGCCCGGCCCGGCCCCCGCTCTCCGTGGAGCCGCTCACTGCGCCTTTAGCGACGGCGGCTGCGCCTTTAGCGGCGGGCGGGCGGGCGGCACCGGGCGGCGGCGTCTCCTGGTCTTGTCTCTCAGCGCCGCAGGCAAGGGGGCGGCGCGGGGCCTCTGCTGAAAGCCGATGGGGTGCCGGAGAGCAGGGTGCCGGAGCGCCCAGCGGGCGAGCACCTGACACAGCTGAGGACGGCTTGGCTGCGAGTGGGGCAGCCCTGAAATGGCGAAAGTTCCGCTCCCAGGTAAATGCTGAGCCCGCGCGGCACAATGGGGCAGTCCCGAGGGGAGAGCGAGGCCCCTAGGCGGGATGGAGCGGCCCCGAGGGGGGCGCGGGGCCCCGAAGGCGCGGCGGGGATGAGGCTCTGGCGCGTTCCCCGCCCACCCGCGGCTCCGTGACAGCCCCGTCTCCGCGTCCTTCGCTGTCGGCCCCGCGGAGCGGTGAACGCCAGCTCGTGTGAACGAGGCGCAGGCACATTTGTCCTCGTCGTCGTTATCGAGCACGGCCCGCTCCGCCTTCGGCGCCCGCATCTGCCGCTGCCGGGGTCGCGGCACTGCCGTGCGGATCTGCGGGGGCATCGTGGGCGCCCGCGCCCGTCGCTGTTGCCCGGCCTTCTCCCCGCTCCGCCGGTACTGGTCCGGGAAGGGTCTCCCAGCTCCGGGGAAATTCCGTGGCTGTCGCCTGGTCGGGCCGGTGCTCGCTGCCGCCCACTCGGGAGGAGCAGACCGGGAGGCAGCAGCCGTGGTCGGAGAACAATACCGGTGTGCTGTGGGGTGAAATTTGCCGAAAGCCTGCGCTACGCCTTGTCCATTCACGTAACTCGTGCTTCCTCCGGAGCCTGAGCAGTGTGGAGGTTGGAGGTCGGTTGACTGGGGCTAAGACCAGGGCTTGAGGATGCTCAGCAGCAGCACCGTGATGTCCCGTGCCTGGTGGCAAGTGTAGCCTGAACGAGGTGCCATATGTTCTGTGTGCACGAAGGCCAGAACAGATGAGAGTGCAGTTGCTGATGCAGAAGTGGTTTTCTTCTAGGTTGCATGCAGAACCCATTGCAGTTGCAGGTGAAGGCCTAACTGCTACGACAGAATGGTCAGTATGTGACACTCACCTGATGTTAGGTGCCAAGTCTGGACACAGCCTTACAGCAGCATGGCAATATTAAAGCTAAATCCAAAAGGGTTTATTTTTTTTCAGCACTGTTTATTTCGTTTACTCCCACAAAATAAACATGGATTGGTGTCAGCCCAGAGATGGAACACTTAGGAACATGAGAGCATTAATAATTTCAGAGGATGCAAATATAGGATTGAACTAAAAGTTTCTTTTCCAGCTTTGGAAGATGAAGAAGTAATCAAATGGGGGAAAAGTCTCATGTTCTTTTTCTTTGGCATTAGTTTGCAGTCCTTTTACGTTTGATAGAAAAATAAGGAAGCATTGCTTTTGCTTTCTGTGATACATGAGTAATGCAGCTTGCATACGTAGCTCGCGTGTTCAAACTGTTTTGCACAGGAATTTTAAAGCAAGGTACGGATGTGATTTCACTGACAAAGTATGTATTTTGATACAAGCTTTGTGATGTCACTACTTACCGCAAAGAAAAGTAAGAGTAGGCCATTCACAAAGGTGGTCTGGAAGAAACTATCTGGTCTAGGCATAGGGAAAATGTGCTGCTTTTATAAATTGAGCCTACTGATTTTATCAATGTGAACTGCAATATGCACATCTATAAAAACATTGCTTCTGTTTTGTTTGTATGTACGCTGCCTTGCAGCCCCTGCCAGTGCTGTAGCCTTACCTCAAATAGAAAGGAAGATCAAAATTGTAGTGAAAATGTGCTGTTTGCTCACTGTTGAATGACAGATGTGCTTGTAAAGGGCTTTTAGACATGGCCCACACTTGACTCGTTTGAGTAGCCAGATCTCACCCAGAGAATTCCAGACCTTAAGCACTTGAAGTAGTCCCTGTGAAGAAACGCTTGGACATTTGCAAGACTCTCGATTGTAAAACCACATAGAGACAATCGCAGATCACTGCCTGGTCTGTCCTTGTGGGAGTGGTAGGGTATCTGCTCTTCATCTCTGACTTCATTTTTAACAGAGAGCAGTGACTCAAAAATGCCAGATCCTCCTCAGAAAGCCAGAATCTCTACACTATGAAAGTAGGTACTTTCAGATGTGTTGCAGGCAGTCCACCTACAGTCATTGCAGGAAAAGGTTAGAGAATATCTTCTTTGGTTTTGGGGAGTCAGTTTGGAGGAGGTGATGACACTGCTGAGAGGGGGGTGAAGTTAATTTCTGCTGTGGGGCAGCTGGCATCTGAGGCATCAAGAGACAGCTCTGAGAGATATGACTTGTTTACAGGAAAGTTTGATCTAGGATTTGAAGTCTGAACAGTCATGTTAAACTTCCTTCTTCCTCCACCTCACTAGTAATCTTGTAAAGTGCAAGACTGCCAATGCCACTGGTACTTTAAAATAGGGACTTAAAGGCCTGCATGGCTTAGTTTCTTGATTTGTTTCCTGTACTCGATATTCAAATACATGCCCATCCTTACCGTCTGCTGCAGAACTGCCAGTGGAGGGATATACAGACAACCAGGGATTTCTCACTGTGAAACTGCTGTGAGATGAAAGACACTGAATGAGGAATGGGAGAGAGGTTGTGTTGGGCACTTCTGACCACAGTGGCATCTGGACTGCCCCATCAGTTAGGTCTTTCACTTCTTGACAAGAGAACCTGCAATTTGTGTGGACTTTTTTCTGTCTGTAACTATGTCTGGCTTGCTGTGTATTTTGACAGGGGAACTTGACATCCTGATTTGATCCCACTCTCCCTCTCACCTCCCACTGTTATTTTTCTCCCTCTCGTCCTTTAGCCTCATAGTTTTGTAGGCCTCCCACTCCATGCCCTCCCTCAGCCCCTTCTACTTGCAGTGTGTTTCATTTCAGCTTCAACTGATTTAATTTCAGTTCCAGTCTCTGCTGCAGATTCATTCTGTGATTTTGGATGAGTTATGTGTGGCCCTGCAATCAATGACAGCACATATGATCTGTCTTTTTGGTGGTCAGTGTGCAGGCAAAGACTTCCTTTGATCAGCTTCTCCCTCTGTCTTGTATGAGCTCCTAAATCTTAGGTGTGCCTCCATTAGTTAAATTCGTATCCTAGTAGCATACATCTTCAGTTTTACATTTTCCAAATAAGAAATAAAACATAGCTGGAAAATAATAGTAGGTGTACTTGGCCTCCAGTAAGTCTTAACTGCATAGTCACTAGGTAACACTGTGTGGGTAGCTCAGTTAAATCACTTAATGGGTCGTCAAGAAGCATCAGAAACCAGCAAAACAGAAATAAGTATTGTTATGCAACAGCAAAGGTCATTCCTCCTATCCAGCATCTCTATCCAAATGGAAAAATTACTTGCACTTTTTAATTTTATTAGGAGAACTGTCCCTGAATTCAAAATGGTGCACTTCTAAAACAAGTTTTGACAAGTGGAAATGTTTTAATCTATGCAATGGAGTCTATTTTTTATTATTTCTTAATTGATATTAATTCAGTCCTCCATATTTGACTGTGTAAAATACTGAGTTTCCAGTAGCTATGAGAGCACCGTGTGCTGTTTCATCTCTGCCTAGGTGTAGTGATAGTATTCAGGAGTGCTTTTTTTATGATTGCTTGTCTTCTGGCATGTGCTTCTGTCTAGACTTGATTGGAAGTTGGAAAATGTTTGTTACCAAGCAAAAGCTGTAGAAAAAGGCTGGGCCTCCTACAAAGCTTGAAATCTGTGATAATATGACAATGAAGTGAATAACATTTAATTAGTTTTACAGTAAAGTCCAGTGCTGTAATTGCATCCAATGAAAAGTGCTGCTCTTATTCCAAGCTGCTTGAATGCATCTTCCTGGCAAGTCTGATGTATGCACATCTGAGCTGGGATGGCCTCTGAAACCGGCCTGTGATGCTGCCAGTACACAAGGGGCTAGTATGACTGGCATTTGGGTCATCCTGCTTACTTTCCATCCTGTTTGCCTGACAAGGTAGCCAGTTATATGTGCCATTGGTAAGAAGAAGAGGGAGATGCTTAAACTGATGTTTCTGAGCTGAGCCTACTGTGCTGCTACTCTGCCCTCACAAGAACGTTTCAGAAATGAAATCACTACTCATTCATTCTCAAAGTGTATGTGCTGGTCCTGCTCATGAAGTGCTTCTGTAAGCAGTGATGTGATGACTCCAGTAAAGGTTTTCTTTTTCAGTTGCAGTAATTGCTTTTAAAAGCTATTTAAAAATGAGGAGAAGGCAGAACCAGTGAAGAAAGATAACATGGCTGTAGTTTCACAGCAGGGCTAGGTTTTCTTCCAGCTGCATTTGAAAATTAATTTTCTGCTCATTAGATCCAGAAGCAGATTCAATCCCTGTATCTTACCAAGTGTGGTTCTGCTAGAGGACATCATTTCCACAGGGAAATGTTCCTTCTTTTTTCCAGAAGATATTCTTGTGCTCTCCACACATTTCACCTCCAGGTGTATGGCACCTAAAGACCTGGGGCCTGTAGTGTATGGTGCTGCTTTGTGCAGTCAGAATTGATGTCAATTACTGGAATGGAAATGGAAAGTAGATGCCTTTTCTTTCTCCTGGCTTGGTATTAATTTTAAATATTATCTTTGCTTAACAAGTAATATTGAAGCAGCATCTCTAGTACTGGTAGCAGAACATGTGCTTGCTTTTGAGTGACAGTGGTGAGCTGTTTTGTCTTAGGATGCTTGGGGATTTTTAGGATGAGTGTGTTTTGGACACCAGGCCTTCCAAAGGTTATAGGAAAGTGATTAAAGTTGGGAATCAGCAGCATTTATTATTCAATTTTCAGAGGAAAACCTTTGTTTCTTAAAGTGTTTTTTTGGAGCCTCTTCAGCCTTACTTCACTTCTTACCTGTTTTTCTGTTTCCATTTCCTTAGTCCTGAGAATGTTGACTACAGACCAGTAGGGTCCCTTTAATTCCTCTTGTGTTTTTTTTTTATTTTTTTCTCTTTTAGAATCACCCTCATATCACATGGAATCACATGCACTGCTTAACTGTCATATCATTGCCAGTTTGTAAAAAAAAAGACACACTCTTGGAAAGAATTTGGGTTTATGTCTCCTGACCAGAGAAAGCTAGAGCTGATTCTTCTCTTATGTATACTTTTCAACTGTTGTTGATTTCTTATGGAACTGTGGTAAAACGAGCTCTGCTGGTGATTGTGGGGAAAAGTGGAATTGGCATTTTCCATGGCTGTTTTGCTCCTTAGATCTATTTGTGGAACATATCAGAGATTGCATCATTTTAGTGGGTTGTTCCTTCTCTGGATGGACAGCATTAGAAGCCTCTGATATGTGAATGGGAACTGTTTCTTCTGCTGTTTGCTGGAATTATGTACANTATATATATATGTATAATGGAATAGTATACATGCGGGAATATTGTTTTCTGTAGGTCCTAAAAGAGTTGTCTTCAGGTGGATATGATAGCATCAGCCACAGAAAAATTTAAAATGGGAACAAAATTAGTGCAGGGAAGATAAAGAGAGTGCTTTCCAACATTGCATTTTACTCATGCATCACAGCACCTCCTCTCATGTCACCAGATCACTGATGATGCAGCAAAGTATCAGTGAAATTCCAGCTGTTCTTTGTTGAAGAAAAAAAACCAAGACTTTTTTTACTGAGGAAAATCCCTGATTGTAATCTTAATTACAGTTAATTACAGTTAGTTGTAGCCTAACTAGAGCATTCAGCTTCTGTTCATAGTGCTGGAAGGATAGCTCTGCTTTTGTCTTCTCCCTAGCTTTTACTGTGGCTCTTGTGCTCAGGGCAAGCCCCTGCAAGCTCCCTCTGTGACAGGTGGCTGTCACAACCTGCAGTTTTGTGCAGACAGAATAGGTTAGATAGGAAACTTTACTTCTGCTTCTTCTACAAGAAAGCACCTGTGCATTTCTATTGGCTCTCCTTCTGCCTCTTGGAAATGTTACTTTTGTATCCTACTGTCCCTCTGTCCTGTCCCTCTGTCGTGCTGCCCCGACAGCTTATGGGGAACTAGTGTATGTGCTTCCAGTTCAACTATTGTGACTTGCAAATTGGTCATATACTGTTCAAAGCATTTCTACATGCTTCCCCCTTCTTTGATCAGAAATTGTGATACTGAACAACTGAACTGAAATGAAAGTTGCTACCCTGGGTGCAAAAATTGTTGAAATCTGGCTGCTAAGAGTCAGCTGACTGATCTCATAAAGGGTAGGTTCACTGCCATAGAAGCAAAGAGTGTAATTACCGAGGAGCTCACCTGTGTTCTGAAGTAGGGCTGGTCTTTTCATTCTCTGAAGCAAAATTATNTGCTGGCTATTTTGCTGCTTATCACAAGAGGTTGCAGCTGATTGCACCTGTGGCTCTTCCCCTTATGGATGCTGTTGTGCAGGATGTAGGTTTCAGTTGTGATCCTTACTTATACATAGTAGGGGTAAAGAAATCGATATCTAACAAGAGTAAATTGACTAATGAGCATATTTATTATATTGTAAATCTAAAAATCGTATTTTAACTGATTCTTTTTCAGCAACATTCAAAAGTGACTTTGTTTTTGATTAACCATTCATACAGTGACCACTACTGTGAGGTTGGGTTATATCATGAAGTATAGTGAATCACAAACCCAGATCTAGNGAAACTTTACTTCTGCTTCTTCTACAAGAAAGCACCTGTGCATTTCTATTGGCTCTCCTTCTGCCTCTTGGAAATGTTACTTTTGTATCCTACTGTCCCTCTGTCCTGTCCCTCTGTCGTGCTGCCCCGACAGCTTATGGGGAACTAGTGTATGTGCTTCCAGTTCAACTATTGTGACTTGCAAATTGGTCATATACTGTTCAAAGCATTTCTACATGCTTCCCCCTTCTTTGATCAGAAATTGTGATACTGAACAACTGAACTGAAATGAAAGTTGCTACCCTGGGTGCAAAAATTGTTGAAATCTGGCTGCTAAGAGTCAGCTGACTGATCTCATAAAGGGTAGGTTCACTGCCATAGAAGCAAAGAGTGTAATTACCGAGGAGCTCACCTGTGTTCTGAAGTAGGGCTGGTCTTTTCATTCTCTGAAGCAAAATTATAAAATAAAATATGCAGCAGTTGACAGTGTGAATCAAATCAGTGAGTCCAGGCAATGCTAGTGTCTAATAAAATCAAGAAATGTTAATAGAGTCTTCTGAAGGTGCCTGATGCTAATCTGCTGGCACAGAAGGAAGCAGACTCATTAGGATCAATGTATTAGAGCAATGCAATGTAGTCCAGCCAGCAAATCAATCTAGATGTGGAGAGCTGGATATTTGTGACACTTTTCCCTTCCCTCCCTTCACATTCTGCATCAAACTCCAAGGTCCCTGGAACCATGAGCTTTTTTTGTGGGGCGAGTACTTTTACAGATTTTCAGCCAGGCTAGTGGCAGTTCTTCTCTAGGGAATTGCTGTTTGCTTTCGAGTACCTTTGAAGTTTTTACAATTTTTTATTTCTTTAGCTCCCTCCCTCCCTGCCTCCCTGCCTCCCTCCCTCCTTCCATACATCACTCTGTTTTTTTGTGGTGCCTCCCATCTTGTGCTTTTGAAATTTTGGAATGCCTGCTCTTCCAAGCATTGACCCAATGCAAACTTCTTTTCATTAGAAGTTCAGAATAGTGTTCTTTCTACCACTATTTTGATGACTATATTGATACATTTCAGGATAGATATGTATCTGAATGGAGGGATTCCAGGAGCTGCCAGATACCACTGAACACATTCCCAATACATGCTGTACTCTTGTAATGAATACTGACTCCTTAATAACCATTTTAAAAACCATATTAAAATGCTATTGACTGATTATTATTTTTACTTCTTAATAACCAATTTTTAACCCTATTAAAATGCTAATAATTGATTATTATTTTTACTCACATCTTGGCCAGCTAAAATCTGCTTCTTACCACCCTTCACTTATATTTCTGATTAATTCAGCTATAGGTGGAGTAAATGAAGAACAAAAGGCTGTGACCTAGTGGCATGTTTTCTCCAGAATAATACAGAAGGATGCATCCTCTGTTTGAGTTGCTCTTTTACTACTGAGAGAAGAAGAATGCTTTTGTGGCCAGGGACTCAGGATATTAGAATCAGGTCTGATGTCATCATTTGCGGAAATGAATAAAACGAAGGACACTATTCTGGTGGGTAATGAGTGTCCTTTCTACAATAGTGTTGTTAGGGGTATGGTGGATTTGATCCCTGGTTCTCCACTGATTGTGGGGAGAATTTGTTGTTAATATAAGGAATATATTTCACTACTACTTTCTAGTGTTGGGTTGCTTAGATGTAAGAATTCAGATATTTAGACAAGTCTGGTTTACTAACTACAAATTAGTTTGAGTATGATAATCCATTAGGACCATCTAAGCTCTCATGATTGTATCTGTTACTGTACCTATTGTAATGTGGTTTTGCCTTCCTGGCTTCAAATGAAAGCCCCAGGCTCTAGCACAGCAAAGCTCTCTGATGAAACCACTTCAGTGAGTGAGAATTGTGTAGCTTGTCTGCAAATCTGTGAGCCAAATAAGATGGCCACTTCTTTTAGGAGTTAAATTGAATTTAAGTGGGAGCTACTGCCATGTCCTGGGGAAATGCTGCTTTGTGTCTTAGAAGCAATGTGCAGTTTGAGTGTTGGAATGGAACAGCCAGATGAATTCAACAGGAAAGAATCTATCTTTTGAGGTCACTGCATTAGCTGAAAGCGATGCAGGCTTATCTTTAACACAATCTTTTTTTAATCACTTTGGTTAAGTGGAAGTATTTTTTTGCCATCCTGAGAGCTCTGGCTGGCTGACAGTTGAGATTAAAGTGTGCATGATGACCCATCCTCCTGAGGCACCTATACAAACTTCATTAATGTGTTGGGTTGGGGTTTTTTTCTGGAGCAGAGGTGAGCATTTCCTTGTGTTAATGTGAGTCTCCTTGTATTTCCAGCTGGCCCATGCCGATTTGGTGGTGCTCAGCGGCACATGCAGAATGTTCTCAGAGACTCTGTAGAGAGCTCTGATGATGAATTCTTCGATGCACGAGGTGAGTTCCTCCTCTCCCCATTTCCCCCCCCCAGTTTTGCAACAAGTAACTACGCTCCTTTGTGGAGGAACTGACGGTGTTGTCCTCATCAGACAAAACATCCCTTAGTTCTTCTATCCAGGATTTGTGAATGGAACTAAATTTACAGGAGTTTGGTGAGGTGCTGGGGTGGATGAGCGATCTGCCCTGAACTGAGTCTGGCCTAGGAAACCACAAGACACCACCAGTGCAGACCTCATGGGGTCTGACCCAGGTCCTTCCAAGCTCAGATGGTGTATGACGTTACTGCTCTTGTTCACAGTTCCTGATGATGGCCATGAGTGTCCATGTTACTGATGGCCAACTTTTAAGACCAATGTATTAGGTTTTCCACTCTATCAAAACTTTCACTGGAGGGACTGGGACCTCTGCTTGTTCAAGGAGCTGTATTTGAATGCTTCTGGATTTCGTCACAGGATATTCTGACTTGGAAGGGACCCACAAGGATCATTGAGTTCAACTCCTAAGTGAATGGCCCATATGGGGATCAAACCTGTGACTATGGCACTGTGCTCTAACCAGCTGAGGTAACTGCAGCACTCCCTACATCATCCGTGAGACCCTGAATCTTGACATGCTCGGTAACATGCCAAGTTTTGTTTTGAAGTGGGAGAAGAATCTTAGGTTGCCTGCATACACAATCTCCCACCTCCAGTGAGAGACTGGGACTCTGGTTTTGGTTCTGTTTCCACAACCAAATCTAATACTTTTCTGACACACTTCACTTGCTTTTTATGAATGAGCTTTCCTTAAGTACTTAAGTTTTAATGTAAAAAGTAGTCTATGTAGTCTGAAATGCTTGTAATAATAGTTGCTATCATTTTTATAATGGTTACTTGAAATAAAAAGTCACTGCTATGTAAAGATAATGAACAACATCTGTTACTGAGTTGTTAATCCCTTAATAACAGACTTTTAGTGAGAGATAATAATATGTAATAAATTGCTTGTGTGGATCAAAATTAAATGTGCATTGGAGACATCTAAGCATTAAGAGAATGAGAGGTGGTCATCTGTTCCCACAGGGTATTCAATGAGAATAGGATGCTCAAATTGTTTAAGCTGCATTTAAATCTTAAGCTTTAGTGAGTGGAAGAGCTAGAAATAGAAAAGAAATATAGCCTATGCTGATTTTCCTCCACACTGCCTTTGTGCTTTGCAATGTTCTACCGTGTGCTTGAAATAGCTGTCTTGATGATTTCAGCAATGTTTCCAAATTCCTTGTGAAGCTGCAGTTGTAACTTTGAGCACCAAATCATACTTCATTTTTTTCCTCCAAAAAGACAATTAAAATGGTGATGTTTCAGACATTCTAGGTGGTGTAGATTTTTTTGATGTGAGTAGATCAAAAATGTGATTAGACTCCATCTTTGGAAGTATGATCACTTACTGTGCTTGATGAAATATTCTTTTGAGTCATCAAGATCCATTGTTCCATAATGCTTTGAAGGTTAGTTTGATGCCTGCATTTTTGGAGTTGGTGAGGCATGCATTGGAGACTGAGAACAAGAAATGCACTTGGAATTTGCTGGACATAGTCAATATTGAGTTGACACAAGTATTTCCAAGTTTAGATTACTTGATAGCTTGCAAAAATGCTCTTCAAATCAAGTTTTGTTTAGATAGATTTTCATTTCTTCATATCCTGTCACTGGTCATGAGAGAGATATCAGCATCTCCCTCTCCACTGCCCACCTTGAGGAAGTTGCAGACTGCAATGAGGTCTCTCCTTAGTCTTCTCTTCTCCAAACTGACCAAACCAAGGGACCTCAATCATTCCTCATAAATCTTGGTCTTAAGGCCTTTCACCATCTTGGTCATCCTCTTCCGGATGCTCTCTAGTAGCTTTAGATCTTTCTTGTATTACGTATTATGGCCCCCAAAACTAGACACAGGCCTCAATGTGAGGCTGTGCCAGAGCAGAGCAGGACAATCACCTTCCTTCAGCTGGCTGGGGGATGCTGTGCCTGATGCACCCCAGGACACTGTTGGTCCTTTTGGTTGCCAGGATGCACTGTTGACTCATATTCAATTTGCCATCAACCTAAACCCTCAGATCTCTTTCCACAGGGCTTCTCTTCAGCCCCTTCTCCCACAGTTTGCATGTCTAACCAGGATTTCCCTGTTCTGGGTGCAGAATCCAGCACTCACGCATGTTAAATTTCATATGGCTGGTGATTGCTCAGCTCTGTGGTCTATTCAGATCGCTTTGCAAGGCCTTGCTACCCTTGAGGCAGTCCATAGGTCCTCCTAATTTAGTATCACCTCTGCTTTCTTCCAAAGCCTGTCAGAAATAAGTGTTTAAATGTCAGGAAAATAAATGTACACAGAAGCATAAATACTAGCAAAAGAGGCAGAAGGTGTTTCTACATTCAGAAGCTCTCTTGGTGGTAAGGGAGCTTGTGTCTTTGGTAGAGGGAAACATATGTGTGGGCTGAAGTAATTGGCATTATCAGTAGATGAAACTTAGCACCGAAGAAGCAAGAGTTTACTTGTGCTGGAGTGAGGGAAACCTGTCCAGGAGAGAGACTGTGGCTTTCACCTCCTAAAAATGAGGTAGCTTGATACCCTTTTTCTGTCTCCAGCATAACATTTTCTGCAGTGTTTTTTACCTATATTTCTCAGCCATTCTCTGTTACTTACACAGAGTGTTTCATAAATATTTGATATTCCTGCAGCTGCACAGTGCAGCTGGAGTTGATTACTATGGGGTTTCTTCATGGGAGAATCTGGAAGCTATCCTACGTCTACCCATATGTAATTTGTACTTCATAGATAGTCTGAAGTGGGAAACAGTGGGCACCATTAAAACATGACATTAGTGAGCTGCTTTTGTATTCTGAAAAGCAGCTGGGGTCAAATCTCAGTTTCTCAAACAAAGAAGCTTCTGGCTGGCAGCCTTGTAAACAGAGAATCAAGCACCTGTGTTTGAGATGAAGCAGCTGTACATGTTTTGACTTGTTGATTCATCTGTCATGGCTAAGTACTTAATTTAGTGAAATCCAGAAAGGGAGAAGTAGTATTTTACTATTTTATATTGCCAGCTTTCCTTTGTTTCTTGCTTTCCATGTGGCATATCATAAGTTAGGCAGGAATTTTACAGTGTCAACATGTAAAATGATATTTGATGCAGGGAACTAACTACCTTTTAATTTAACCGCAACATACCTCTGATCGCAGAAGATGAAAATTACAGCTGAATACTTCATCAAAAAATTGTCAGAATATGAAATTCCATGGTTGATTAACATTTTTTCTCAGATTTGAAAAGCTGTTCGGAGAAGCCTGCACATTCCCATTTGGCCATTTTATCAGACTTCCACAACAGGCAGGCAAACACACCCATACCAATCTCCCCACACGTCTGCCCCACAGCCTTTAAGCTGAAAAAAAAATCTTCTATAACACAGCCCTGGAGGCACATGTCTCTCAGTTGTTTTCAGTGCTTTTCACTGGTCTTCGTGCCTGCTGCACACACCTGCCAGTGTCAAGGGCCGTCGGCCGTGCTGCTGCTGCTTGGTCTTCCAATGCCAATAGACTGGACTTTGCTCAAGAATAACAAAGCAGGAAAACAAAATCTACAGCAGAGAACCATTATTCTCCCATTTTTATCTTTGGATAAAATGTTACACCTGTCAGCCAGGCACTCACCACTGCTAGGCCTTAAGGGCTGTGTTTGTTCTACACTGCTGCTAATTTGAACACTTTTCCATCAGTATTTGTGAAACTGCACTGAGGGGCTGGTGTGAGGCTCAGGGGAGCAAGACCCTTCTTTTTATTTCCAGTTGGCAGGAGGAACAGCAGTAAGGACTAAGCACAAAACATCACTGGAAATATCCATCATACTCAGATGGATTTTAAAACCTCTTGTTGAGGGGGGAGGAAAGAGACCAAAACCACCATGGCTCCTTCCCTTCTTCCTTATAGAACTTCAAATAAATCAGCCTCTGAGAGAAAGTGACAAAAACCTGAGCAAAATGCTGTGCTAAGTGGTCGATTCTCTCTGCTTCAGGGAGCACCTGAGATTGCATCAAGTCTCAGGGGACTTTGCTGGATCCAGACTCTCTGATAAATTTGATAAATGACCTTTATCGTTGTTTGTTTATAAAAGGTATGACTTAGGGAGAGATAAGATACGGTGGTGACCATGAAGTGATTTATACAGTCCTTTATACAGATCTATCTTTCTTCTTCTCCAGTATCAAGATCTCTCTAAATGAGAGAGACACATATGAGAGAACATGAAAGAACATAAATTTTTATATCATTTAAAGGCCTACTGCAAGGTAGGTATTTGAAAATTATTATTTTAGCCAGAAATGTCCTGGCTAAATTATTGTGTGTTTACTCCCATATTAGAGCCATTCTCTCTCCAAAGGGCAGTAAGAGAGGACAGAATTTTAGCCATTCTCAGAATCTGCCATAACAAGTCAAGAACTGTTATTACTTTTTTTTTTTTTTTCTGTGTGCTCGCTCTACGTACAAAGACCATTCTGGATTGTATCCAGCCAGACTGAAGTGCTTTTAATAAATTTTTTTCAGAAAGGATTAATGTACCCTTCTTGCCAAACAGCTGTTAAATTGAAGGAAAATATTTTCCTACAGCTTCCAGACCTGTGTCTTGTTCTGCTATTTGGTTTTGGGTTGATTTTTTTATGAAAGAGAATGAATATCTATCTGCAGGTTGTGTTTTGTGCTTTCAGTTTTTCTTACCCCACTTCCTGGACAGGAATAAAATAAATGAGATGTTTCTCTGTGCTATGGGCTTGGTTCCATTCCATTATGTCTCTGTGTCCCTCGATGAAAATGTAAAGCTTTCTGTAGCACAGGCGGCTTTGATAAAAGGGGAAAAACATTCTTGAAAAGCCTTGAACTGGTCTGTGTGTCCACACTTCCCTCTGCTCTGCCTTTTGAGTGTTCTTCAAATAAAAAAAATTTAATAAAACAAACACAAAACCAACGACTCAAACACTCAAAGTGATTATTATAAACTGTGGTTTACAGTGATTGCCCAAGGTAAGAGAAAAAATTCAGACAGTCCTCTCTTTTCCATGTTTTTCTTGCACATAATCTATGAAGCATATAGGATTGCTGTAGAGCATATGAGTAGGCAAGAAGCTTTCCTGGACAGTGCTGCAAACCTGTTATCTGTTCCCATTAGGGGCCCTAATGAGTGTTTTTTTCTCTCTCAATCACTAGTTCTTGCCCTGTCTTTTTTCTTTTCTTTGTCACAGCAATTTATTCTATTCTTTTTCCTCTTACAGAAGAGATGGTGGAAGGAAAAAATGCTATTCTCATAGGCATGAGCCAGTGGAACTCAAATGACCTTGTTGAGCAGATAGAAACAATTGGGAAGCTTGAAGAAAATCAAGGTAATATTTAGCTTGTATTACTTATTTCTGAAGAGTTAACAAGAACATCTAACTACTGAAGCAATTTGGTTTTAGATACTATGTAAATACAGAAGTAATGTCATTTTACAACATCCCATAGTTAAAAGATATACATAGATATGTAAGTAGCATTTTAGTGCTGAGAAATGAATTGCAGTGATCTCCTTCAGGAGAAAACTTCAGCAGACCAGGTAATATGTTTATTTGCTTCAGTGGGAAGTCAGTGTTGGACTCAGCTGAAAAACTATGAGGTAGATTACAAGACTAAAACTTACTTTTTCTTGTATTCAACTTGTGAGAGACTTCTCATTGTCACGGGGTTATTTTGCTCTTTAAAGTCAACGAATCCTTATCTGGAATTTCCGTGGGGACGCATACTTTGAGTTGTATGTGAGGCCATTTTTATGTAAATATGTATGTAACTATGTACCACTGAAAGGAGTGGGAAATGGGCACTGATATACCAGTAAGAATCTGGGACTTATGATAAAGGCCTAAGAAGTATTGGCTCCTAAATTGCCTAGTTGTTTGAAAATTAAATTACCTTATTGACAGTAGGGAAAGAGAAAGACCTGGCTTGCTTCTCCATCAGTGATATGAGGTTCAGGTATAATGCTGCTTATTAACTAATGTAGCTTTAAAAAGAATTTAATATACTTGTCCATTTTAGGAGGCTTTTCTTTATGGATTTGCTACATGTAGTCAATCCTGAAAATATCTGTTAACAGGTCTCTTTAACTAAACAGGTATATATAAAAGTAATATTTATCTGAGTCACAAATTTCTTGATTATGTAGCATGAGAATGATTTATTTTTATCATTCTTAACTGACAGGTAGACACAATACACACAGTGTATTTACAGTTGGTAAATAGGTAACTAGAGGAAAAAAAGTCAGTTTTGCATTTGTTTTTAACATGATATCAAGGCCTCATTTATGTTGCTTGCTAACTTATTCAGGTATTCAATGGCAATTTTTAAGATACACTATAGATGTTATACCTGTTGTAAATATGGCATTTTCTATGCTACAAAGTACCAAGAAAAAGTAATAGATTATTACATCAACTATGAGTTAGTCTTCTAAATAACTAGCCAAGAACCATCCATCCTCAAACTCTTGCAGAAATTTCTCTACTTCTCCCACAACCGGCAAAGATTTAGAACGGAGCTTTTTTCACTTTATCACCTTTGTATGAGGATGGGTTTGGGGTTTTTTTTAGGTTTTTGGAGTTTTTTTCCATAGTGCCCTGTTGTGTTGGACACTAAGGAAAGGGTTTTAAGAGAATGCTTTTTAAGGGTTTCTGCTGTTCAGAAACAAGGCTGATAACGGGATGGGTTTTTTTGCATTATGCAGTTGAATAATTGTCGCAGAGAATGTGAGATCCAGGGCTACATGGGAGATATGTGCAGAAACAAAGGAAGCAGTCCTCTGAGTTGCATTCTATCCTTCTTCATACAAGGGGTTTCTATTTTCATTTAAGCTAACACTCTTCTAACAAAGTTAAATTCTAACAAAGAATTTTCATCTGTTCTTTTCCTTTCTTCATTTCTGTTCTCACACACCTGTTAGAAACTTTAGAACCAGCATACCTGACTCAAAAGAGCCCACAAATTGATCTATGCTAAGATCTGTCTGCATTCTGACACGGTGTCACTTATGCTGCCTGTGTACTGTTGGGTCACAGTTCATTGTGGTGATCTTGTCTGTTCTGAATAGAGATGTCAGGCAAGGACTAAAGTTATTGAGAACTGAGCTAGCACAAATCTGAGCCAGTATTGCATGTCCTCTGTCTCATTAAGAATGTGATTTTACTGTTTCAGCCGTGCAAAAGAAAGCAGAGTTCTGTCAGTAAAGCACATTGACAGAAATCTACTTTGATGCACCCTTGCTAAATACAGAAAATAACACAAACAGCAATCAAGCTGAATTAAAAATTCATACAACTGCATAAATTATGTTGATGTAGATGCCTTTCTTGTTGTAGAACAAAAGCTTTTTCACACATCATAACTGCACATTAAATTCACTCCTGGTGCGAAGTATTCTGTCTATTACATTAAGTGAAATTGCATGTACTCACCACTAGGAACAAATTCAGCCTGATGGATTTCAGTCTTCCAGCTATCTTGAGATCATATCCTTACTTTAAATATAAATTGTTAATGTTTCTAAGTTTGAAGTTACTGTTGGTTTGTTTTTGTATAGTGCAGTGAAGGTAAGTTGAGGTAAGGTGAAGGAGACTTTGTATACTTGAATGTAGTATATGCTTTATATTGCATTACTTGAGTTTTTTATGGTGGGAAATGAGATTACTATATGTGTTAACTTGCAAACCAGGCAAATACTTGTTACAGAAAAAAAATGTCATTCAATTCAAGCTAGTAATCAACCTGTAAACTTAAACCTATGTCAGCATTTCAAAGGGTGAAATCCTGAGGAGAAAATGCTGGAGTATGCATTAGCCATGAGGTCAAAATGAGTTTGTTTGAGAACAAACATGCATAAAACTTCAAATACGGTCATGTGAATACTAGGGTTGTCCTATCTCCCTCAGTTGCTCTCTCTTGTTATACTGGCCTTTTGTAAATATGGACTTGAGAGCTTGAAAGTATTGTAAGAGCTCAGCATAACATTTCTTTTTTCTTTTCTCTCACAAATTCAAATTAAAATATGAGAGAATCCAGAAACATCTCAAATGAATGAAGAACCACAGAGCTCCATAGGGACATAATAAATGTTTGCCAGTGCAGTTGGAGTTTATCTGTATTGTTATGATTCAATCCCCATATACAGACAGCAGGCTTTTCAGCTCTTCAGCCTTCATTTTGTCACCTCTTTCCCCCCCTTCCCTCAGTTCATTTTATTTTTCTAAAGAGTAGAAGAAACATGAAGCTGCCAAGGAATGGGCAATGCCAGGATACCTGGGCTTTGCCAGCTGACCAGTGTCATATGTCCATGGACATGAACCAACTTCAATTGCCCTAAACAGTAGTGAGAAAAAGGTTGATTTGTTCTGCAGCTTTAGGAGATCAGATTGCCCTTCCTGAGCTGGTAACTTCCATGCTAGGGAATTTCATTTACTTCTTCCTTCCTAACTGGTGAGCAGAAGCAGTTGGCATTTTCTGAGTCATTAACATAGACAAAACTACTGAATAACTTTGTGCAAGCTACATTGCAACATTAGACCTCTTTTTTTTCCCATCAGATCTAAAAAAATATACAAGCTTGGGAGCTTTTCTTGTACTAAGCTTCTGGGTTTTTTCTGTGACTGTGTGGTTTTCTGCCTGTCCTCAGTGAACCAACCACTATTGTTGGACAGCTCTGATTCTTGGCAATTTTACCAGAAATGATAGGACAGGTTATATTTCATTACAGTTGCAAATATTGCTGAGCCAAGATTTCAGAATTTAGCAATTGCCAAGCTTGAGATCTTAATGTGATCTTCACCAATTTCCTTTGTTTATTGGCCCTGACACACTGTTTTTAATTAATTAGTAGTGCGATAGGAATGGACTGTATATGTCAGATTTGCTTACTGTCCTTGACATGGGTAGAAAGAGAGCTTTTGTCTTTAGGGATGGTGGAACACATCTTGAAGGAGTTTCTCTAGCAGTGAAGAGAAAGTGCTTGTACTTCTTTCTTGGTGGATAGTTTTTCCCTACAAAAGCTTCCCTTAGAAATTTAGAGAGATGTGAAGATGATCTTCAAAAACACAGATGGATGTGTGAGTTGGAAGGTTGAAATGGTTGGTTTATATTATGTATTAAAATCACAGTAGCAAGATATTTGCAGTAATGTGAGTTTGTGGTGTGGTTGTGGGAAAATAGGTAATTGGCATGTTTTTGTTTGGTTATTTCTTTGAAGGAAAAGAAATATACATCTTTGTAGTATGTAACAGAATTAGATAACGTCTGAAACTTGGTGTGTACAATTTCTGATTTCTTTTGACTGCATTCTTGCACAACTCGTGGTTCTCAGGAGCACATAATTTCTGTCTTTCACCAGAAGGTGTACTTACTCAGAGAGTGATTTGGGTCAGAAGGGACCTTAAACATTTCAACTCTCTGCCATGGGCTGGGACACCTTCCACTGTCTCAGGTTGCTCCAAGCCCCATCCAACCTGACCTGGAACACATCCAGGGATGGAGGAGCCACAGCTTCTCTGGGCAACCTGTGCCAGGGCCTCACCACCCTCAGAGGCATGAATTTCATTGTAATATCCAAACTAAACCTACTCTCAGTTTAGAGCCATTCTCTCTTGTCCTACCACTGCATGCCCGCTGGCTTGGTGAAGAGAAAAATCAAGCAGGCTGTTTTCCAAGGTCACAAGTCCTCCCAGAAGTGGGCTCCTTTCCCTGGGCCCTGGGTCGAAATACTTTTGTCACAATGTTTCCCTCTGCATCCAGTAAAGGATGGAGATTCTCCTTGGCCCTCTTTTTGTGGCTGACATATTTGTAAAAAGCATTTTATGTTGTCTTTTATAGCAGTAGTTTTAAGACTAAGTTCTAGTTGGGCTTTAGCCGTTCCAGTTTTCTCCCTGTGTAACCTCACAACAGCCCTGCAGTCCTCCCCAGTTGCTTGCCCCTTCTTTCAAAGGTGATGCACTCTCTTTTTTCCCCTGAGTTCAAGCCAAAGCTCTCCAGCTGGTCATCTTCCTTGCCATCTCAGCCTGCATTTTCCAAAATGTAAATGTTATGGAAACCCACACATGCACAAACAAAAAAAGTGAAACAGGCAAAGCCCCAATGAACCCTGATTGTTTCTTTGTCTTAAGACTATATTTTTTTTAAAAAAGAAAAGAAAAGAAATGAGGCCATATCTGGTATTTTTGTAGAAAATAAGCAAGCAAACAAATAACAATGTAATTTCTGTAATAAAGCTTGCCACAGATGATGACTATTTATTTAATACACTCTAATTAAATTTTGAGAGCCGTTAGTCAATTTTGTCAGCAACATGCTACTGTTTTACTCTGCAAGTCCAGTTAAATGAATTAAAATGCTTCAAATTAGGATGAATTCTCAGGTGTATTGACAAAATGCGATTTAATTTTTAGCTGTTTAAAACATAACTAACTGCAAAATGCCTGTGAAATTCACTTCCTGTGCTTCATATGCCACACATACAAACTGATGGATTGCTTTACTGATTACCAGCAAAATACATGGACATGATCAGCTTTCACAACTGGAAGTTTTCATATCAGGTGAGTGAAAGGCCTTTCTTGGTCCCATTGCACAAGACTAGGTTACACAGATCTTTTCATCTTTTAACAAATTAATTGTTTATCTGGAAAGTAGTGCTGACAGGAACATTGCTTTCTTTCTGGGAGTCATTTGAATTGCTGATTTAGATCAAACTTATTCTTCATATCCACCCCATTACAAGATAGTCGTTTGGAGCTGGGAGATGCTACTGTTGTGCAAGTTGTATTTGGTCTGTATATAGAAATCTGCAATTCCTTCCCTTTTTGTACCACCTAGGATTGAGCTTTTCAGTTTCTACTGATTTTTTTTTTCAATTACAAGCTTTGTGTTTCTCAGTGAACCATAAAATGTTGTTGAATTCATGACATGCACTATGACTCTAACCGCTCCTTGGAACTTCCCTTTAAAAAAACATTCCCTGAGATTTTAAGTGTAGTAAATGCATCACTAAGAGATGATTTTTTTTTAATGCTCTCTAGTATCATATCTTTTGGATCTCATTTTTTCCCCATCTAGAGTAAGGGGAAACAAAAGTCTGATTTACATGTGCAGCAGCCAGTTTCTAAGAGTGTCCTTGACAATTTCTTGTTCATTACTTCAACTGCTCGTTTTGTTTTCCTGTCATAACATCCACAAAGCACTGAACAGAAGTGCAAGACTAGAATAACATTTTTGGTTAAGATTAAGTTTGATATACATCTGTGGAGTAAGCTAATTTATAAAATCATAGAATATCTCAAGTTGCAAGGGACCCATAAGGATCAAGTTCAACTCCCAGGTCCTCACAGGACTAGCTAAAGCTAAACTATATGTTCTCATTTTTCTTTGTACCAAAGCTATTCAACAACTAGAGATAGTAATAGAGTAGACTTGTTAACTAGCACAGGCCTTGTGGTATGTTACACTGAGAAGATAAATGCAGGTGGAGGGATCATGATTGTTTTAAATTTTCTTTTAAATTTAATTATTTTCAACATGGATTATTACAGTGTACCAGGAAAGTGCCTGTGACATTATTTAATGGATTAGTGCCTTATAGTGTTGGCTGGAGTGGTAGAGGTGGAGCACTGGAGGGTGAAGCTGCTGGTGTACACAATAGTTCCCACAGGACAGTACAACATGGCTCAATTTCCAGTATAGAAGCCTTCAGTGCTTTGTGCTCTGGACTTCTTTCTTCTGTCTCTGCTTAGAGAGGTGCAAGAAGTATTGCTGTTAAAACTTCTGAGTGCTGTAAGAATGAAAATTAGTGCAAAGCCTGGTATTGCTACGGTTCCTTTGCTGCTGGTGCCCAACTTCAAGGAGTGTATTTACATGTGGCTCTGCTTTTGATCTTTCTGTGCTTTTGCACTGCTTGCTAAATAGCAGGAATTGACTTATAGAAGTATATGGTGTTAACGAGGGTGTTTTCTTTCATCACAGTTCTCTTTGGGGACATTGTCCATTACCTTCCTGGAGTTCACAGTGAAATGTCGGTTCTTTATTCCTGCAGCTGTGTTCATAAGCTGTCACTAGGTGCCAACCCCTTTCCTTTTGGAAAGCATACTTTTCCCATCTGGTCTGGTCTGGTAACTGGAGTTGTGGAGCATTTTGAGTTGAGATCCTCAGCTAAACCCTATGCATTTCTACTTCTCTTCTCATTTACAAGATCTGGTAGTGTAAGTGCGTATGTGTAAGACTCATTCAATGAAGAAACTGAGGAATTAACACAGGAACTATCTCATGTTGTGGTTTTCAGAGCAGGATGGGCTCAGTGATGCATGCCATTATTTTCCTGTAAACAGTGCAATTTGCAAAACTGCATCTGCAGTATATTTACAGTATTCTTTCTCATTTGTTAATAGAAAGCATATGTCACAGTATTCATGTGAACATATTTCTTATGATGGATTTGTCATTATAAAGGGTTAGCAATAATGCAGCAGATGGCAAGAAATGGCATCATTTCTCATGAGAGCGTGTTAATGGAAATAAGCAGTATTCTTTTGGGACTATCACCACTGTATGCTTTGTAGCCAACACAAGATCTAGGGTTTTTTTCTCCTCTAAATTGCTCCCTAATTAACATGGCAAAATAATAGGGATATTTGAAATGGTCTGTGTTATAAAAAAAAAAGAGGACCTGGCTTGATTCTTAGTATGAATTCGAACTTTACTTCATGATCTCAGAAGTTTGGGAATGATCATACAAATTCTCTTCTCCTAGATTCAGGATACTAACTTATTTTTTTGGTCATGTATCAAACCCATGCGTTTCATGCCTGCTTTGAGGTGTTGAATCACTCAGCGTTTTTCCTTTCACCTGGCTTTTTTCTCTTGGTGATCTTGAGATCTGATGTACTCCATATGAAGAGACAGGGCGAGGACTTACTTCAGGCAAAGCTAGAGATGCAGAACTTAGTGCCTCTCTGAATCACTGGTGAACATATATGCCTGTGTATATAAATTTATATACCCGTTCCAGTAGGAATTTGAGTCTAGAACAATCTCTGCCAGACACACTGGTTCACTGGTATCTATGGTAGCAGTATGTGTTTCTGTGTGCAGAAATACTTGGTATATCACTCATTAAATAAGTTGGTTTAGATGGTAGCCACTGTTCCTGACTGTTGACTGCTAGACTGAAAAGCAGTTTCTGTATTGGGGTTGCATTTCATTTAGGATTGTGTGCTGTCTTCCTTATAGTTCAGCATCTGGTAAGCAATAGGCAAGTGTCACTTTCTTTTTTTACTCATCTATTTCACCTAAGTTTGTTTTGGTGCCACATGTTACTAAGTGCCATTTAACTATCAGAGTAGTTCTCAATGGGCTGATACATGGTCCTGATAAAAAATGCTCAATAGTTCCTGCTGTTTTTTATAATGAAGACTTGAGTTTTAAATTGCTTGATGTTAATTTAAAAGATTTTAAATTGATGATCTCCCCCCAGTTGGAACTTCTAAATTTCATAGTGTTGACGTAGTTGTTTAATGATGAGGTCAGCATTAAATTACAGAGAATTTTAGAAAGCAGTTGCTTTTGATGGAATTTCAGAGTTTATGATGTTTCTGTTTGGTTTGCTTTCTGATATTGTGGGTTTTGTTGTTGTACTCTTTTGTTTTATACAAGTGTTAAGTGACTAATACATTAAATCCTTGCCTACCAGAAAGGCAAGAATAATTGCCTCAATTTTAAATAGAGAGAAGTATAGACACAGGAGCTAAATAAATTTCCAGTGGCTATAAGGGATAATATTGCTAGAATCTGCTGTAGAATTCACTCTCAGTCCTAATGCAGAAGAGTAGAATGTTCAAGATGAATTTTGGACTAAATTCAATGCTTTTAGAATAACCTGGCCAGAATCTGCTTAAGCATTGTTCTTGGAGAGGTGAAAATTACATTCCCCTCTCTTAAGGTCTGGCGGACTACCTGTAGGTAAATGGCATAGAAGCTCAAAGAAGGTGTGAGGTCCACATGCGAAGAAAAAGTAAACTGAGCCAACTATAGCATTATATGGTGTATTTATTTTCTACTGGCATGCTGGAAGAAACAGCGGTAAATGTGTCTAAATTCTGAAAGCTGTCTGTTATCTACTTTGGTATTACTATTTGGTGCAATCCTCTCTCCTTAACCCCTAAAACTTGTGTCTGTCATGGAGGGAGGAAGGCAGGCTTCTTAGTTTCTCTAGGAACAGCTAATCTTTGTGAGATGAGTGGAATTTTAAGACTGCAGCACTCAATCAGCTGAAATTTTAAATTACACATTTCTAGCATCATCACTCAGGAGGGTTTCAAAGCCTCCTCCTCCCCTCCCATAAGAGGGAGGAGGAATTCAGAGATAGGATTCACATCTTGTCTGCAATTTCATCACTGCTGGAGGGAAAAGTACATTTGCTCTCCCCAAAGAACTAACCACAACAACATTTGCTAATCAAATTTCATTTTACAGCTGTTTCCCAGGTAACTAAGATGCAGTGGTAGAAAAAAAAAAACTGCATTATGAAGAGACCAGAAAGAGCCTGTAGTAATTTTCTCCAATGAAGAAACAGTGCAAAAAAACCCCCAAGTTGTTAGTGCTATATCATCTTTTTTCTCTGGCCTTAAAGCCAGAGAAGATTTGTTCAGAGGGCAAGCTTTTAAAAGTAGAATAGAATAGAATAGAATAGAATAGAATAGAATAGAATAGAATAGAATATTTTCAGTTGGAAGGAACTTATCATGATCATGTAGTCCAACACAGCCTGACCACTTCAGGGCTGAACAAAAGTTAAAGCATATTGTTAAGGGTAGTGTCTAAATGCTTCTTAAGCACCAACAGGCTTGGGGCATTGACAGCTCTCTAGGAAACCTGTTCCAGTGTTCGGTCACGCTCTCTGCAAAGAAAAGCTTTTCAAGTGTTGTTTCCCAAGGCAAGACAGTGGACAATCTCATGGTCTTAAAGCTGATATCAGGAATGTTCCACCACGTACATCAGGCTGCTGCCCAGCCAGGCTGCCTAAAGAGCAGACAAGTAGGTCTTTGAGTCTGTTTGGTCATGCTCCAAAGTCAGTGCAGAAACTTCCATTGCTTTGTTGATAACTGAAGATGTTGGATGCATGATCCTCTTGTGAAAATGTATTGGCAAAGCAGTGTGTTTCTCTGCAATGTCTCTTCCTGTTTTTCAGCTTACAAGGCTTTTTGAGGAGAAATTGTCTTTTGTTCTATGGTCTGTTAGTCCTATTTTGCATCATGGTAATGGAGCACTGCAGTTACTTCAGGGAGTTCCCCAGGTAGTCACAGAGGTTTGTGGAATAACTGCATCCTGAAGGTTTTTGGAGAGCTTGAAAGGCTTAATTCACTTGCCTATATATGGGTGTTTAGGTTCTATTTAAGACACATCAAAGTATCTAAGATACCTTTGTGGGATGAACAGAGTGAGACAGAGCCTCAGGTGACCTCTTCTGCTGCTGTTTCATAAAGGCAGAGATGATCAACAGCAGCTGTACTGGCACTGTATGCCTCTGTATAAGGACCTGAATCATGTTCTGTATGTTGCTATTAAGAATAGAAGAGCCTCTAATATGTAGGCCTGCAAGAAACCTTGTGTATTGTTCTGTTTGTCTACAGGATTTCCTGTGAAAAGAACTTTTCTCTTGAAATTAGAAATGTACCTTACCTCGATAAATGTCTGTAAAAGATGTAACAGACAAATATTTACATGACTAATGTGTCTCTTTTCCTTTCAGGTGAATTACATAGAACCTCTTTAAGAAAACAAAGGTTCCCTGCCCAAGGCAGTATTGAAATACATGAGGACAATGAGGTGAGATTGTTTCCTAAAACAAGCTGTGCTGATTTTCAAGGAATAGACATATGAAAATACTTCCATATTGTATTATGTAATTGTAAACTCATTTGATTGCCTTGTTTAGTAGGTACACATGCAATCATTGAAAATCATTGCAAGATTTTTAGACATTGCATACTTATGTGGAAGTAGGAGTCAGTTTTCTGAAGAGAAATTGTTACATCTGCTTAGTACTTGATTATGGAAATGCAGGTTTTATAAAGCAGATTCAGCAGCAGTCATAAATTTGATAATGACAGAATTGCCTTTTTTTAGAAGCAAGAAAGAATCTCAACATGTTGTAGTCCCACCAGCAAACTGATTCAGGTCCTCTTTCCCCATGCAGGACAGATAATGGAAATGTCTACTTTACTATTTTTAAAGAAATCAGTCCTACAGCCCCCTGAAAATGATGACAGTCATTGATTGCCTTCAGATGTCCAGTTGATTAGTCCTTGAGCACCTTGTCTAAGTCATGGCTGAGCTACTGCTGAGAGGCAAATTAATTTTATTCCCTTTGAGTCTTCCTGTGAATGATACCAGTTAAATCCAGCTGAGACACTTCTCGTACCAGTGACCTCAGCGATACTGACCCACTTTAATTTTTGCTTTTTGAAGCTTTCACTTCCACCAACTCCTCAGCAGTTCTGCTTATTTACAACCAGACATTGTCCATGGTAGGAATTACATTTAGCTTTTAAAGACAATTAAATTTCTCTTCTGAAAACTGGAATGAAACCTTATGGAGAAGGAAATTGTAAATCATTGCATGGAAAAGTGGAATCTGAAAAATGCTTGTATGATTCTCCTGTATTTAAGCAGATACAAGTCAGGTCAGCAAAATGCCTTCACAATGAATACTTCTACAGGATATTAAAATTCATGGGCTGAACAGACATAGTGGAATAATCTACAATTCTCTCATTTTCAGCCATTTCTCTGTCACCGTTATACAAGTGCTAAAGTTACCCATTTCCCATCGTTCCAGAACTTAAGAATAAACTGTCCAGAACATTGCCTGAATCTGAGTAAATCAACCAATCTAGCATTTAATTATCCTTAGACAAAAAACATTACTGTTTTTGCTGTGTGTTCATATTTGTTCAGGAACTAGAAATCTTCAGGGATCATGTCATCCAAAGTGAAGAAGAAATAGCAGTTGCTTTAACAACAAAAGATCTAATCTTTAATGTATTACTGAGTTATTTGAGTGAACATGAGTATCAAGGGGTAGAGAGAAAAAAAAAAGGTGAAATTGTGAGACATTCACTTTTCTGCTTTCAAGTAGGAAATATCTTGGTTATTCTACAAAGCATGCTAGTTATTGTCTGTGTATGCGCCTATTCACATATTCATAAATTTGTTTGTGAGTTTTATGGATAGCAGCAATGATGCATTTTTTTTTACTTTTTCAGTAAGTGTCTGGGTAAATTACCCCCATCTTTCATTTTGATAAGAAGCTACCAGTCTCAAAAGTCTGAGATAACTTTATCATCTGCTTTTGCTGAATGTTTTCATTGGCAGAGAAATTTGTCTTTTTTGGACTTGTGATGATTTGGATGAGAACCTTGCCAGTAAATGAAGCAATCGCTAGGATACCTAGACAGATGGTTGCTTATGCTGCCTGTGGAGGTTGGAATTTTTCTCTAGTCTCAGAGTATTTAAAGTAACTTCTGATGTATACAAAGTTGTCTTAATCTTTGTTATCTGAAACCTACATCTGTGCTGCACAGGGTTTGTGTCAGAGCATAGTGGGCTCTATATGATTCAGACATACTTGAATTAAATGGAATACAGGACATGCGCGCATGCACACACATGCCCCCACCCACTCCAGTGAAACCAGATATCACAAAATTACCACAGTGAGGGTGGGAGTTAAAAAAACCACTGCTAATGTTGACACCAAGTTAACTAACAAAGTCCATAAAAACACCTCCTCCTTTCTTATTTCCTATTTTTCTCACAGGAAGGAGTTCAACACCAGAATTGCAAAACTCATGTGTTAATTTTGATCCTACATGGAGGGAACATATTAGACACTGGAAATGGAGACCACAGCAGCAAGCTGGCAGACATCAATACCTTCAGTTCTGTGTTTGAGAAAGTGACCCGAGCCCATTTCCCTGCCTCTTTGGGCCACATCCTAATGAGACTTGTTCCCTGCCCAGCAATCTGTTCAGCAGCTTTCTCTCTTGTTTCTAGGTAAGTTGATTTGCATTCCCTGGTGTTTGGTTTTGCATTGTGGTTTTGAATGATTTTCTGTGACCCATGTATTTCATAATGAAATTTTGTGAATCATTCTTAATCTATTGCTGACCGCAAGACTTGCAATGATCTTTCATCTGTTTCTAAGTAGATTAATTTATTTTTAAAAAACACTTTTATTGGATGTGTCTACTTCAATAGCTGTTCTTCCTCAGCTGCTTTTTCAGTCTTGAAATTGAATGAGAGAATGTTTTCAAGTAACATTACTTTTCGTGACATAAATATTTTAAATGGCATGATAGAGAAAGGAGAAAGAAACACATATTCCTGGGACTGCTTCAGTTCTACACATGCACACCAGGATTAACTATTGAACTCTGATGAGGGGAGGAGAGAATCAAATTTTCTTGATTTCTGTTTTTCTAAGCAAAGAGACACTTGATTTTGTCTGGGGCTTCCCTAAGTGATGACTGCTTTTAGAGTCTTTTTTGTTGCAGTCTAGTGCCCAGGGTTACATTTGAAGTTCATGTAGAGCAGAAAACCCTACAGAAGAGTTGAGGAGGTCTAAACCATGTTTTGGGCCATAAGATGAAGGAATGGTGATGCCTGTTGTCCAGATGACAGAGAGGAGAGATGGAAAATACATTAAAGTTCTGAAATACTAGCTGGACTTAAAGCTGTGACAGTCATATCGGAGGAAGAGGTGGCAGGGTGCAGACCACACTGGTGGAAGTTATGCCTTACTGTTTGCATCGTAGAAACAACCTCATTTGCATAATTTGCAACATGGAAACAACGGTGATAGAAGTGTGTGTATATCCAAGGTGCTGCTCTGTAAAGCAAGAGGACTGATAGAAGAGGAGGTGAAGCATCAAAGAGTGTTTGGAAGGTCATCTTTGCCCATTTGGGCCATTGGTTAACAGGCTTTTATTCCTCTTTCCCCTTGAGAGTTACGTGCACTCAAAGAACTCAGTGCCTGCACATCTCAGCTATCTGGAAGAAGAGATGGTAGAGTAGAAGAAAGACTGTGTGCTGGCAGCCCAAATGAGCACAGCTTCAACTTTCTTTCTCTGTTTCTTTATTCCCTCTTGTTGCAGCACACAATATTCACCCAGACTGAAAAATGCCAGATGGGATGTTTGAATGTTCTATAGAATCATTCTGAGCGCTGATTTAAGATTGGTATTGCAGTGGTATGTTCTTATGTGGAGCTGCATGACATGTAACCATTCGGGACTGACAAAAGAAGAGACAGTCCCCAGCCCTCACATTTCTGTAGCTTCATGCCAGCAGCTTTCGTAGCCAGAACTTCAGAATGCAATTGTGGAAAATAAAGTTGTGATAAACATTCCACTTAGCAAACTGTGGTGGAGGAAGGATGGTTTTAATTACTGTACTGTTTCACTGAGGGTGAGCTAGATAACTGACTAAGCAGTGGTACAAGATTTCTTACTAGCTTTGAGCGTAGTCTCCATTTTCTAAAGATGCAGGCAATAGTGCATTTTAGGGTGACCTGAGATGATTTCAGTTGCTTAGAGCATGGTGCTACTAATGCCAAGGTCATGGGTTTGATCCTTGAATGGGCCATTCATTTGAGAGTCACACTCAATGATCCTTCCAGGTCACTTCCAGCCCACTGCTAGTGTCCCCCCAAGTCCCTCCCCCCAGCCCCTCACCAGCATCACAGTGCCCCAGGTGCCGAGGACATGCCCACACACCTCTATCTTGGGCCCGCAGCAGAGCAGCGACACCATGGTGAGGCCTAAGGGGTCCCTGAGGGGCTCAGGGTGGGAGGGTATGTTGGGGAGGTTTTATGGGTGCAGATAACCAAAATATATATCTAAAAAAATGTTACGTGATAGTTATCCAGACAAGTGTTACTCTATGGATTATTTTCTCCTCTGCTTTCTCCTCTCACCCCCGCTCTCATGCAGTCTCAGTTATTCCTGCTGGAAATGCCACTGCACCATCAATCCCTTCTTCCCTGAGAGCCAGGTGTGCTCTTACCCACCAATGAACGATCAGGCCTGTCTTGTAGCTGAGTCATTTGCTGCCTTTCATCAGGGAGGTGTTAGGTTCTAAGGTTCTAACATCAGTGACTTTATCTGTCACCATATGTGTGATCTCCATCTCCATCCTTTTTGCCAGTGTTTGATATTTATAGCCTGATTTTCAAGATAGCAAGACTTGTGCTCTTTTCAGCTTCAGCACTGATATTTTGCCTGTTTGTCTCAGCTTGAGTACTAATACTTAGCATGTGCCCTGTGACAAACAACTTCATCTCTTCCATACATTCTTTTGGCAGTCTGGATGTTTCTTTCCTTTGTGTTATGTCTGTAATAACAATGGAGTTCACTGTGGCTAAACCTTTACAATAAAACTCATTGGAATTAAAAACCCCAAACCCTCATTTCTAAGCCATTTGACTGTGTTTAATTTTCTTGGCAAAAATTGCTCTATTTAAGTTTTATTTATATTTCTTTAACTATGGGAAAAAATCCAAGTAAATTGCCAGCTATTTATTTTTCCATTGGTGCTGGTTTGTATAGTTCTCTTGTGAATATTGTTTCATATGCAAGTATTTCTTTCCATTTCAAGCATTCATTTAATATGTTGGGTTTTTTCCTCCTGGGTTTCTTCTTTTTCCCTTTCTGAGGTGTTATCTACCAATTTTATTAGTAAATTAGGCTTTTTTATGTAGGTTTTGAAGGTTCAGTTTTAATTTTTGAGTTAGCATTCATAATGGTGTATCTGCTCTGCATTTGAATGATCTAATCAGCAGGAAAAATGAAGCTGTGTTAATTGGTAAATCGACACAGCTTGGCAGATCAGCCGAGCTCCAGGACCTAGAAACTGTTTTGCTGCTTTGGATGAAAAATACCAAGTCACTGGAGTGCTTCAGCCAGAGGCAAATGTGAAAATGTCCAATAAGGCTCAAAACATGAACAGAGACCAGCAGATTTTCTGTTCTTCCTCTATTACCCTGGTAATAATCTCAAGGATATGAGTTTTAGCAAAGATATAGACTAATTCCATTTCAATCAGCTTGCTTTGTGATAGTCCACCAAGTTCCCAAAGAAAGGAATACAAAATAGTGTTCAGCTTGTCTACCTGTGGCTTTGGATGGACTTTAGACGTGCTGAATTATCCAAAATACTTCAGACTTTCCTTTAATCTCCAAAGGACAGTCAACTTACTGTAAGAGAAGCTGGCACACAGTGATGTGTCTTCCATCTTTAGCTCTCTGTGAATTGTTTTCCTGGTCATCAGTAAAAATCAGTCAAGATATGATCAGCAGACTTACTGAGAAACTTCCAGGGTGCACATCCACTAAAGTAAAGCTGACATTCTATCAAATTTAAGGTTGCATTTTCAATCAAGTCACCTCCTTTTTGCCAGATGTTACTGTGCAAACATTTACTGTGATTTCAGAATGTGTGCAGCTTTGTTTCGTCTTTGTGAAAAAATTGGACACTGGGAAAAATGTCTTTATATGCTTTTGAGCAATACATCTGTTACACTTGTGTTCAGGAAACTATTCCATTATGATGGTTGGATCCTGCTCTCTGGTGTAGTGAGTTATTATATGGGGGGAAAACAAAAGCTGAAATGTAATCTTGTCATTGCCATTCAGAATTATGTATGTAGAACAATTGCGCCAGGTATGTTTAACTACAAAATGCCTTCTAGTGTGATCCCATTCACCTAAAGCAGTAATGCCTTGTTTTTTTTAAGCAGCTGAATTCCATGAGAAGATGATCCTTCCCTTCCTTGTGAGCTGCAATAGCCCAACCCATTTCTGTTAGTAACTGCTAATTCTCTAATGCTGTATGCTGCCTCTTGCAGTTTTCCTGATGATAACATGTCCTTTTCTAGCCTAAATCCCTACAGCTATGATGAGAGCTGTCTCAGCAGCAGTGAAGACCACATCCCACTGGCTGCCTTGCCTTTGCTGGCTGTTTCATCTCCTCAGTACCAGGATGCAGTTGCCATGGTGATCAGTAGAGCCAACCAGGTTTACAATGAGTTTCTCAAATCTGCTGATGGGGCTGGTTTTAATGGACAGGTAGGACTATTTTCTCTTATATCAAAGTAAAATTCCTTCAGAGCAAGGCTGTTTCTTTTTAAGCCATTATATTGAGGGGTTTGAGTTGTGAATGTGAGACAACACTACAAATACGATGAATGAATTTTAGCGTGGGATCACGTACACAAAATGCTTCTCAGTGTGCAGCACAAGACAGGCACTTCTGGAATCCTGTGCAGTATCTCATTTACTCAACTGGTAGAAGACTATATACGTTCTCCCACAAGCATTTTGACTCCTAACCTCTTACTTTGCTATGGTATGGTAAGCAGGGTATGTAGTAAACAAGCATGCCAACCTGAGACAAACGATCACCTGTGTTAATGTGTCCTTCAGACACAGCTGATGGAAAAACTGGGACACCTTTAAAATCCTAAGAAATCCAATACTCAACTGTTATTTCTTCTTTGCCTCCTTCACTATAGTAATAGACAGTAATTGACAGTATAAGTATAGACAATCGACAGTTAACAAACATAGAAGACAAATACTCAGTTGCTAACAGTGTTGCAGATTTCCTGTCTAACTCTGGGGAAATAATGTGATTTTTCTGTTGTGACCCACACACCAGTGAAGTCACCTGCAGGTTTCTTCCAACTGACAGTAACTGTCAGTTACTGTTCCTGCTTCACCATCGTTAGTCTACAAAACCTCCTACTTCACACAGAAATATGATATTGATACCCTGTGTGAGTTACTGATACTATTTTGTAATAGAGCCATCTACAATGGAACATGCACTTCCTTTAAATACACTGACCTCCATGCTTGAGAAAAAGAAAGAAAATACATTTAGTATAGCATACATTTGAAGGGAAGCATGTGTCTTATTACACAAAAAAAATCTTTTCCATTGCACTAATAAGATTATGCTGTGATATATCAGTATTTTTAGACTAAAATTTGGTTGGAAGCCATTTTTACTATGTGTAGTAAATTGTTCTTCGTTAAAGCATAAAGCCAGCCCGGGTGCAGTGACAGAACATTCTGAAAGGCAAAATTATGTAAAGAAGAATGATACCAGTTACAAAAATAATATGAAAAATTTCTCAATAGAAATTTAATATTATGATTTTTTTTGACAAAGCTACCAAAAAGTCTCCCTGTTGTGGTTTACAAATAGTATATATTTCTTCCTGTGGAGGAATCTGCCTGACCTCTCTATGTTCCCCAGAACTTAAACCATCAACTACCAGTGCTGTTAAAATGGAAGTGACTTCTCTGTGCTCTCTACAGTGCTTTATTTTCCTCCTTAGACAGAAGTTTCAGCTCTGCCTCTGAAAAAGTCCTGTACTGATTGGATATATATCATACATCCTGACACGCACCCTGTGTGTATCTGAATCTTTTCTTATTTTCGTCTCTTCTGTTGATTTACATTGCAAGTTCATTAGATCAGAGATTGCCTTTTTGATTCTATATACTATCTGGAACAAATTAACTCCATTACCTTAATGCCGATAATAGTAAGGATTAGAAACACAATGGTAAATTGAAGAAGATAATACAACTCCCTGCAAAAAGTGCTGTTAATTTTATTAAGGTTACCTGTATCATAAGATTTTCAGCTCTTTGTGGACTTCATTGTGCAGCATAGGAATTTGAAAATCAAAGAGTAAATTTGCGTGCTCTTCAATTGTATACAATTTTAGAACCAGAAATAAGGTGTAGGATAGATACCACCTTAATGTATTTTGATATTTTATTTTATTTTATTTTTTAAAGTGTTTATTTATAATTTCAGTTGAGTACAAGAAATTTACTCAATATAGGAAGAGTGCTACATGGATATGCACTGAAAGGAGTTTGAGATTTTTCCCTAACTGCATCTGAAAGATCTCACTTTTCCTAACATTCTTCACTTCAGAGAAAACATGCACAACATCCTGTATCCCAAACTTGTAGTTTAGTGTTGTAGCCAAGCTGAATTAGGTTTAGAAGTAAGTTAAGGTTTGCAACATCTTCTGTTACGCTGATCAGATTTGGGAACAACAGATTAGATAATTGCTTCAGTTTGAGCATCGGAAGGAGAGGCTTACTGGAGCATGTTATTGAGCTGTTACTTCTGCTCAGACACAGACAGGGGAACAGGGAGAAAAAATCATCTCATGTGGAATGGAGAGGTGTTCAGTGGAATTGGCTTGTGAGAGAGATTCTAGTGTACCGTAAAATTACTCCTGAATTCCCAGTTTTAATAATGTATGTATTTTTAATTGCCAGATCTATACTTTGAAGGTAGCTTCTATGTTTATATTAGATATGAAGCAAGAGTGAATCTCTCTGCTTAATACCTCATTTTGAAGTTTTGTTCTCTTGCCCTGACAGGAGAGTGCCAATCTGTTGATCTTCTCTCCCCGTATGACTCTGAAGGAAATGTTAAGTGGCTTGAAGTCTTTGTGACATCGATCATCCAGTGATCTGGACTTTGTGAGCTGGAATCTGGCTGCAAGCAGCTGGAAGAGTTCTAATCCATTTGGGAGAACTCTTGCTCATCTAAATAGTCCCTGGGACAGATATTCTTGGTATAGGGCATATTTCTGAAGATAAAAGAAAGTACAAAAAAGTAGCTGCAATATAAACCAAAGTGTAAAAACCAGTAACAAGGGTATGAAGTAATACAGAAACTGCTCTGCAGTGCTGTGATGCTTTTTTGTCTCTTTTAAAAACACTTGCTACATCTCCCAAAAAACCATTTTTTTTCCAGGTGTGTCTCATAGGTGACTGCATTGGAGGAATTTTGGGCTTTGATGCCATCTGCTATAATTCTAATACAGCTTACGAGAGTCGGAACAGTAGCAGGAGAGGAAGCATCAGCAGCATCCAGGTGAAGAGAAAAAAATACACACAGCTGAAACCCTATAGATTCATTCCATGGAGGAAATCAGCTCCATATAAGCCAGAGAAAATTTAAGGATTTGATGACTTGCCATGATAGAATGGGATTCTGCCCGTGTATCAAAAATTTGCTGTTAAAAATTAAGTTGTCAGCTTCACTTTTATGATATACAGAAATCAGTAGTGAAGGCTTAGATAAAGCCTTCAGCCTTTAAAGTAGGGTTACCAAGTGCCCTTTATTGTATCCCTACCTGTAGATGCAAACATATCCTTGCTCAGAAATCTCTGGTAGGCTGCCATTTTTGTTGAAATATTTTACCTTTCTTTCTTTTTTTTTTATTTTTTAAATTTGTTCACCTGGGGTCTGGAATTTCATTTTACTACTGCCTGGGGATAATCTAGCATTAAAACATATTATGAATAAGTTTTAGTGACTAGTGAAACAATGCCTCTTACTTCATAAGAAATGCAAGTCACCTGCAGATCTGTGAATGGACCACTGAGTGTCTGTACAAGTGCTGCATTTGCACAAAAAGAGATACAGGATACAGGAAAGATTTTATGATAGTAAAAGTACAGGTTTTTAAAGTAATGCTAGCGTGTAAACTTCATTGTTGTTTGCAACACACTTAAGAAAGAAAATTTAAGTTCAATTGATCTTATGTACTTCAGGCTCAAGTGGGTGTGATGAATTAGATTTGACACTGTGAGAGGTGCCTAGCTCTGTTCTTTGGCTTTGTGACCCTGGCAAAATTGTTTCATCTCTTTAGGTACCTCCCCTCAAAAATAGGCTCGGTGGTACCAACCTTGGTTCAGTTGAGAGCTGTGTGTGGTGGGAGTACTCTCAAGCAAAGAGACATCCTCTAAAGTTTTCCAGGAAGGAGAATTACCATTAATAACATGACTTTTGGGAATTAGACTATTCACTTGCCACAGAAGCCAGCAGATCCTCTTGGCTGTTGGAGACTGTAGGTAGAACTGTGTTGGAAGGTTCATTTCATAGCTCCTATGCCTTCTGAACTTGTTCTTTCTGTGGCTTTAGAGGAACAGATTCAACTGGCCTGTTTTCCATGGTCTATCTGCATGTCTTTGGCCAAGTCTCTTAACCTGTCATGCGCCAGACCTCATCTGTAAGCCTTGCACTTTTTCTCCTCTATCTTGTCTAGTTGGAGTTTTATGCTTTCTGCAAGTTGCTTAAAAGTACCAACTATGACAGTGTAATTGTACTCAGGGTGCTTGATGGTCTGGATTGTGGAGAGTGTTCCAATGGCACTTCAACAGTGTAAGGCAGTGGCATAATGCTGTGTCCAGGAAGACAGAGAGCAGTGATCGAGAAAATGTAGATGAGTGTTGGGAGACAGATGTATGCAAGAAGGAAGAGAACAATTTTGAATCTTGCTTTCTTGTACAATGCCAAGCCAACTTGCCAGTGACCTTCTCTAGGGCCACCTCACAGAGATTTAATCCCATATCCTTCTAAAACTGATTTTTCTTTCCTCATTGAATTTGCCTCTGCCTGCCCCTCCACTTTATCTCATGAGGATGCTATAGACTGCTGTGAGGTCTCACCTCAGTTCCCTTTTCTCCAGCCTGAACAAGCCATAAAACCTCAACTACTCCTCATATGGCTTCCCCTTCAGACCCTTCACCATCTTTGTAGCCCTCTTTCAGACACTCTCTAATAGCTTTTTTATCTTTCTTGTATTGCGGTGCCCAAAACTGCACACAGGACTCAAAGTGAGGGCACACCAGAGGACAGCAGGACAGTCACCTTCCCTAGACTGGCTGGCAATGCTGTGCCTGATGCACCTCAAGATGCAATTGGTCCCCCTGGCTGTCAGGGCACAATGTTGATTCATATTCAACTTGCTATTGACCACAACCTCCAAGGTGCCTTTCTGTGCAGCTACTCTCCAGCCTCTCTTTCCCCAGGCTTTATGCACACTTATTTTAAAAAAACAGATCTTGCATGCCTCATGCACGTAGATCTCATGCATGAATGAGGTGCGGGGTTCAGTCCAATGGCATTTATTTGAAAAGCAGTATCTGCAGCATCAGGGAGGATGCTGGTGCAAGCTGCAGAAGTGATGGAGGAAATAAAAAATAATATAATAACAATAAATAAATAACCTTAAGGATGTGGTACCATTGGTCTCCTCTTGCATTCTGCAGAAGCTAAAATTCTCAAAAAATCTGTGGAACACGATGAGCAAGACCATTAATGTTGTAATGTGCATTTTGTGCACTCAGGTAAGACCCCTTCTGATTACCTTTTGATATCTATAGTTGTTTAAGAATCATGAAGTCATGAGGGATAAAGCTTTTGTGTTATTCCTCCTCTCCACTCCTCACACCCCCATCAACCCTCAAATTCCTGATTCTTCTTCCGGCTTTTAGGTTATTTATCTTGAAGGGAAATTTAGCCTTCATCTCTTTCCTTCTACTGCTAAGAGAAATTTTTAATCCCTTCCACCCTTTGTTGGATAAAGTGAGGTCATATGTATAAATGCAGGCATTTAATATAAGCCTAGTTGTATTTTGTTATCTGTCTAAATCTTCCCTTTGCTCTGTTTATTTTATGAAGGATAATCCACTCTTAGCAGAGGACTCCAGTCTGGGTGATAGCAAACACCTGAGCAAGAGCAATATTGATATCTCGGGAATCATGGAGGATGAGAAGCAAAGGCAGCCGCTGCCTCGGAAACAGAGTGACTCATCCACTTATGACTGTGATACCATAACCCAGCATCATGCATTCCTGTCCAGGTAACTAGTGGTTGATGACTGAGTAAAAGAAATGGGCTTGCCATTGAACGGAGCCTGTTAGCACCAGAGCACAGAGGCATTGTTATTGTTTGTGGTATGTTTCTGGAGGTTTGCTTAGAGTTCTTGTCTATCCCTCAAAGAAAACTATGGATTTAGTAAGTCTAGTATGAACATGCTCACATCTGGAGTGTTTTTTATTTGATATTTATGCAGTTGTGAGGGTTTTGAACAAGCAAAAATGAGTGCACAAAGTTCTGTGTCTTCATTACAACCCACTCAAAACAAGATGGATGAATACTTTATAATTGTAAATTTCTGTTACCTATTTCTTTCTAATAGTCCCTCTGACTTCACTTTCAGGACTTCTGTTATTCTCTTGTGAGATAATTGCTTTAGGTGCTCCCATTGGTCTATGAGCTATTCAGATCAACTTTAAAGCAACAACAAAAAAAACACCCTGCATAAACATTTGGCTTAAATGAGGAGGGGACTGGGGGGAGAAGTTAACTTAGTTTTTCTTCATCCTAAAAAACCTTTGAAATACATGGGATGGGAACATAAGCATTCCCCGTGTCTCACTGTTCCTGCTAGTTCTAAGCTATTTGGTTTTTTACTTACCTGAATTATTTGGGCTTCTGTTTCCTCTATCTATCATCCTATTTCCTTTATTTCATTGTGGGTGATGCAGAGGAAGAAGTCTTACTGTGTGTTGAAGTTTCAGTTCTGCTGGAGTCGAGTATAGTGCAGACTTACTACTGTGCTTTACTTCAAGTCTGGCATTTTTCTTAGTAGCAGATTAAGGTAATTTATAGTCTGAATGTCCTTTGTTTTGTTTTTGTTGACTATTCTGCATTCATTTTCAAGCTGTTGCATTTTCTGGTTATCAATGTGTTCTAGAATGTTTTCCCTCTGAGACAGAATGGTTGTTTTTCTCTTGTCTGCAGCTGAAAACATGAAGATTTTTTTTGGTCAGTCACTTTTAGGTTCTTTTATAGGAGAAGTACTGTGTTATATATAAAACACAGTGTTGCCTTGTATAAAGTACTTCAGGCTTGTGAGATAAGAGGATAATGGAAAGAGAAAGGTAACAGTTTTCTTCCAAGCCTTTTTTGTTTCCTTTGTATCTATGATTTTAAACTGAAAACTTTACATGAACTTAAATATACTTAAACAAGCATATAGAAATGTTACCTTCCATTCCCATTTTGGACTCCTCAAACTTCACTGTTTCAAAGTTGTTCAGGAACAGCTGGGCAAACACAACCTAAAGGTAGCAGAAAAAATTCCTTGGTAAGGTAAAGCGCCTAGGGGAAAAACATATGTAACCAAACCATGTCAGCCTCTGACCCACCCTGTACATAGAGGTTCCAAGCCTTTGGTTTTCTGTCTGTAAGGCTTGCTTAAGACTTTTTCTCGATGATCTTATTTAGTGCAGTTTAGCAGAGGCATATCAGTGTGGGTAATGAGGTTACAGAGATCGCTCTTATCTTTTACAGATGATTGTTACAAAGATCATACTTTGAAAGAAATGTTGTTGCCCTACATTCTGTGGTTGTGTTTCAGTGTGTTAGCTTGTGCTCTTTGAGTGCTTATGACACAGAGAGGTAACTCCAAACTGCTGTGCTGATGGATTTAATTCTTGCCTTTCTTCAGTTCTGCCCTTAACTGGGCCCTAAGTTTGGTCCTCAGGGTTACAGTTAGTTACAATGGGTTATAAATTGAGAATATCAGTGGGTTCTCAGATGTAAAGAAGGCTTGGCCTGATTTGGGATCAGTCTTCAGGATTTTTGGATTCTGATTTATGCTTGACCACAGACTGAATGTGTAATGTGTAGATAACTCTTGAGGGCTTCACTTACAGCTCTGATCGAAGTCAACATGGTCAGGGTCTCTCAGTCAGGCTCTGCTCATTCTGGAGGCATGTTCTGTTCTGTCTCATGGATGGACAGCAGGTTCATAGGGTACTTTTCTGCTTGTGTGTGTAGGTATTTCATCTCCAGCACAACTAAATGATAGATGAGTCTTTTTCTGTCAGTAAGGAATAAGTGCATACAAAGTAAATGGACATGTTTTAAATCACTTAAAAGATTGAAAGCTGTCTATAAGCATCACTGATTTGGACCTGTTAAAAACAGTTGCAAAGTAGTGAAATTGTAGGTCATAGCTTGGGGATCACGTTACAACAATGGTTTTTATGTACCCAGATAACATACTTTGACTGTAACCTTTTAATACCATTGACCTTACACAGCTTTAGTAGGTTAGAATTTGTAGCAGAAGTTTCAGAATGAACGTGCATATATTTGTACTGCTAAATGGGAGGGGACATAAACTTGAATATTCATGTTCCTTGCAAAACTTTACCGAATGTTCTGAGAATAACTGCAGGAAACTCTTGCATGTTGAAGGTAGTAAATTTACTGAATAGCCACACTGAAAATCATGGCTGTTATACTGCAATGTCATTCTACAGTTTTAAGGTATATTGCTTGGATCTAAATGCCAGTGTTAGAGCTTTCTAAGCATCCTGTTTCAGGAATGTTCTCTTTTTCCGAATTTTTTTTTATTATTTTTGATTCTGTATTTTCTTTGTTCAGCATCCACTCAAGCGTGTTGAAAGATGGTACAGACCTTCCTCCTGTGGATTCCAGTCTCTCAGAAGTAAATCTGGGCCGATTTGAATTTGAAGTGTCTGATTTCTTCCTTTTTGGATCACCGCTTGGTTTGGTGCTGGCCATGAGGAGCACTGTTCTGCCTGGTCTGGATGGTAAGCTCTTCTTGGGGTCAAAATACAGGATGCGTAATGACCTTTGTAAATGAAGAGGCTCACACAAAAAGGAGGTCAATAAAGGAGCCTAGTTAAAGATAATGGAGTGAGGTAAGTTTCTTCCTTTAATAGGAGATAGGAATGTTAATGTAGGTAGGCAGTCAGGTGATGATGATTATTCCAGGGATGTCGCTGCTCACTTACAAAAGTTGTGTCTTATGTTCTGCTGTTAATCATATATTCCATGTCATACATCATGAAGCTCACACTTCACCAAGGATCAGTCCTTGAAAACAATACAAAAAATAACATCTCTACTTGGTTCAGCATTACCTCTTGTTCATGTCTGGCTTCATGGGTGTATTTGGCCCTCGGGTGTGTTGCTTGTGAGCCATTCTTCCTCTCTAGTAACAGAGCCTAGTGATCAGACACAGGGAGGATTTTTTTAGTTTTATTTCTAATGCATCTGGATTTTCTGTTTTTCAGTTAAAATCTTACTCTACTTTTCATTATTCAGCACATGCTTTGTCTCTTTGCATGGTATGAGCTTTGCATACCACAGCATCTTTATGGGAAATCATGCATTCATTTATCAGGTGAGGGAGAAAATCTGTTGCAAGAATGAGAAGAGACAACAGTTCAGAAATCCAAGGGGTTTTTTTTTCCAGTACTCCTTTCCTCAGTCTCTGTTCTGCTACCCTCCTGACACTTTGACAGGAAAATTTCATGTTAATTACAACTAGTATTTTAAACTATTTTCTTCAAATTAGCTCTTACTTCCATCCTTCCTCTGGTATCCTGCAAAGGAGTATGCTTTGAGAGTAGCTCAACTGATGGGCATTTCAAACACATTCTGAGGTGAGCAGTGTCTGCTTGAAGCATAATTAGTCTTTAGAGGTGCATATGATAAAAGAATCCAATTTTAAAGTGATACTTGGAACACAGTTGACAGGAAAACAGACAAATTGAAACCTATCATGCAGACAGTTTGAAATTAGTTGAGAAGAGTTGGGTGCTCTCTTTAATGAAATGAAATGTAGAAAGCTACCTGAAAATGATGCAAGTAAAATTCAGATGTATTTATTTATTTGTTTTGTTAGAATCAGTTTTTAAAATATAAGGGAAGGTTCTGCTGTCATCTAGGTTTAAGTCCTCTGGATGTCACAGACCCATCAGACCATTTTGCTGGTAAGTATTTGAAGTGCTGAGCATCACAGCTATAATGCTCAATAATATATTTACAAGATCTTTAACTTCTTTTTCCTTCCTTGCTTCCATCTGTTTCTCTTCTGCTGCTCTTCACATCTCCTATGTGCCTGCATTTCAGATGGTGATGCCTGTATAAACTCCTGTGCAGTGAAGTGTTCTTTACATATGAAAGGGGAAACAATTCGGTTAAATTTCTTTTGACCAGATGTGTGCTAATCTGCAGTTTGCAGAAGACCATATTAACTATGTTTCTGTACAGCCTCCTTGAAAATTGTAAAGCAGCAATATTGACCTCTCTTTCTCTGTCTCATTCTCATCCAAGTATGCCAGGTCCGACCAGCCTGCAGCCAAGTGTACAGTTTCTTTCACTCTGCTGACCCCTCTGCCTGCAGACTTGAACCATTGTTGGAGAAAAGATTCCACCTTCTTCCTCCGTTCAGTGTCCCACGGTACCAGAGATACCCACTAGGGGATGGAAGATCTCACCAGTTAGGTACAGTGCCCCTTTTCATAGCTCTCATTGCCTGTTGTTCTCTTACGTGTTCTCTCCTTACACAGCCCAAGAGAATTTGAAATAGCAATGTGCTAACATGCTAAAAACAAATCATCTGTGACTGAGTAGCACAGACATCAAGTGGAACCAAAGAAGGTTACTAAGAAAAAATTATTCTTATGCATGAAGTTTGTGAAGTTGTGTTAAAGGAGGAGGAGTTGGAAGGCAATACCACTATTATAGTTAAAATGTCATGTGGAAAATTCCATGTCTTTGACTATCATTTAAAACAATATATTTTTACAATTAGTTGACCTTTGCCTAAATCTTCACATGTTGTTTCTTTTGGTCACTTGTGGTTGGTTTGTTGTAGATATCTACTAGGACAAATCAGATCACTGAGCCGTCTTGATTGCTCTTCTTCTAGGTGGGCTGCTAAGTAATAGTTATGTTGGTAATAAAGATCTGAATCCAGGAAAAAAAACAGAAATAGATTGATTTCTGGGGAAGAAAGAGGAAGAGCTGGATGAACAAGGTTCTAGTAGAAGGAATTGTGCTTTTTTGACTTTACAGAAAATAAGGTAAAAGCATATAGGCATGAAGTATCTTTGACTTGTCACATTATGCAAAAATGGACTTTGACAGTCTGTCTGTTACATGCTTGCATATTAGATTAATTCTTTCTGCTACAGATTCAGACTTGAATTCAAGCTTCAGCAGGATATTTGAAAAGGTTTCTCAGGATTCAGAGTTTAAGATTGGAGGCTAACACAGTAAAATGTCAATGTCTTCTATTAATTGGAGCTAGGAGAATTGTATTTGGGAGCCAGTTCTGTGCAGTAGGGTACACACAACTCCTTTCTTTTATCTGCTTAAACATTGGATGCAAATCAGTTTGAAAAGTGACAGTTGATCTTGAGTTGCTGAAGACTTCTTTCTAGGTGTTGGCTTCACTGAAATATGTAAAGATCTGGCTGTTCTTCATTAATAGGTTTAGGGAATAGCTAAGATGAGAAACAGTCCAGAGTAGGAAATGTGTGCTTTCTCCTTATTGAATTTTCTTACAATGGAAATACATCCCTTGCTTTGCTTTCTGACTTGCAGTTACTGTACAACTGGGCTAATCAGTTGTGATGAAATGTAGTTACACCAAACCTTAATTATTACACACTGCCCAAACCAGCCCTTTCTGATAACCTTTCATATCATTCCTTGTTCCTTTCCTCATGAGAACAGATGGTTAAAATAAGAATGACTCTGCTGTCTACCTGACATTCCTGATTGGTTCCTCTGTGAAAAAAATAGTTTTGATCTAGAAGGTGCCTGACAAAAAAGAGAATTTCACCATAAGATTCATAGAAACAGTTCCACAATAACACAGGCTGGAGAACATTAAAACTGGGTGGGGGTGTGTGGAGGGATATTTCTATAGCTATCTTTCACTTCTCGCCGAACAAATTAAACTCTTGAAGCCGGATGCTCTGTGCATAGAATTTATCTTGGAGGTTTTATTCTGTCAAATTTTACTTTCTCTGATGAGTTTCAGGAAACATCTAAGGCTTAAATGGCAGGACATAAAGAGCAGGACACACATTTATCTAAACAATTGCCTTCTATGTCCAGCAGTCCTCAATAATTGTCACTAATCAGCATGCAGTAATTGTGGTATTATTTTGTGTGTAAGGGATTGATCTATTAAGAGCTTAATGAGGATGAAAGCTGACTCTTGACTTCTACAGAGACTAGGCTAGCCCAAAGAATTTTTCCTCTTTCTGTCAATGATTTTGTTAGTTGCATCTCTGTCTCCTGTCGCTACAATTCCTAATGTGGACGTTATGTCAATATTAGGCAACTGATGAAATAGCTTAATAAAATAAAATTATTTGAGGCATGATTTAAGTTCTTTTTTTTGAGTGTGATATACAGACACTCAACTGTAAAAGTAAGAGACTGTATTGAAAGCACTGCCAGGCATGTAGAGCAAGGGGGGAAGATATTTTCCTTCCAACTCTTTGATCTATGGTGATTGCTGACAGAAGATAGAGCAGGAGGTAATAGTTCAGACTAAAGTGTCATCTATTAACTGGTGGGATTCTTCACAGTAAGGGCGACATACAAGTTCTGGTTGTGTTACCGCCCAGAGAAAGCCACACTCTCTTGACCTCATTAAACAGCTTTCTTGGCTGCTACCTAACTGACATTTTGTAATTGAGTGCTTTAGTAGCTGTTATAAGTAAGCTTTAGCTTTGTAACAGGTCTCTGATTTACCACCTCTCACGTTTTTGATACTTACTAGTATGTGTGATTTAATTACTTTCTTTTGCTTTCCTGCTTATGACAAGATGCATTATATGTACTAGGGACTTAAAAACATGGTTGTTATATATTAATTCAAAACACCTGGTTTCAACATAGCCTACTTTTTAGACATTTGACATAGCAGGAGGTAGATAATTATTATCTTTATTGTTTGAGCTTCAACCTCACATTTTACTTGCAACACAATTGAAATAGTGGCAAAATTTTTCTCTTGAGAAGTGTTCTTTATAAGGAATATGCAGCAGTGCCAGCCCAGACTATGGCTGACCCACCTGGTCTGCTTCATTATGAAGTAAACTGATAGAAGTAAACATGAGTACTTCTCCAGCTGTATATGCATGAAATAAAGTATTGTTAATTTTGTCTGGAGATAGTTACTGCAACTTTGAGGAAGTTTGCTTTGTCTCTGTATTGGCTGTAACTATCATAATTATCCAAGGTGCGATGCTATAAGATGATCTATCTTTATTCTTATCAAGCACAATAGTAAATTTAGATTAGTGGGACAAATAATAACTTCTGGTCACTCTCAGAGCCATGAGAAAGGCTGCTTCTTTCAGCACAAAAAGCATAATAATATTGCCTTGTCTTTTGAGATAAGTAATAGGAAAGTAGCATTGTGTTTTCTTTTCAGTCAACTGTGTTGGGGTCCATATAGTTTGCCTGAGACAAGGGAGGGAATAAAATTATCCTGCCATTCTTTTCACCTCCATCAAGCGCTCCTGTAGCCACATTTAGCTACACTACATGTCAAGAAGATTCCTTTGAAAGAACAGTACACTGCAGTGTTTTGATGAAAAACTACATGTTCCCAAGAAAACTGCAGTTGAACATATTTTGTCCAAACTACATAACCATCACAAAGTGTTAAAATTGAATTGTTTCTCTCATTCAGTTGCAGGGCAGTTCTCTATATTGCTTCTTGCAGTTGAGATATTCAGGCTTATGTCAAAACAAGCTAGAATCATTCTGACTAAATCTCCTTTTTGGAAGGGTGGAGATTTTAGGGTGCTATAATGCGATTCGTTTTCATTTAATGATGAATTGTTTTACCAGTTCTGATAAGCTGTAGACACTTACGCTTCCAGTGGATTGTTTTTTTTTTCTGAATGGTGTCCTTGAAAGCAGAAAGCTGTTATTGTGTTCTCCTGTGTGCACCATTCATTGCATTGAGAGTTGGTAAGACTGGAAAAGTTGCAGAGAAACTTATTTCAGACCTTCAGCACATAAAGATTCATGTGACATATTCCCCAACCCAAGACCACGTGAATGATGAGCACAGCATGACTGCAATCATTTGTCTGAATAGAACTGAAATATGCTCAAAAATAAAGAATACATCATCAAGGGCCATTTCCCTTTTTTTGTGTTATGTGTATGAACCAGGTCTTCTTTTTTTTTTGTTCACTGTTTTTATGTCTCCAAGACGTTTGTTCTCTGAGGAACAACACTGAGGAGTCAGCTGCTTCTGATATGCACTTTGCTGTATAACCTATGTGTAAATTGAGGTTCTGCCTTTTCTGGCTATGAGGAATACGGCTACTTCAAGCAAAGATATAAGTAATGTTTTTATTTAAGTGCATGTCTGTTCTTACATGTTTCAGAAGACCTCAGAAGGAAGGCTGTGTTTTGTTTCATTGAGTAGAGGTATTACTCTGGCTTTGTCAAAATGGCAGGAATAAATGAGAATTCTGTTCCTTTTGGGAAATGTAAATGAGTAGATATCCTTGCTGAGGGTTCTCTTTCTAAAGTAATTTTGCTCATGTCAGAAAGAGGACCAGAGAAGTATCACAGACTCCCAGGGCTGTGTAGTTCTTCTCAGAAAATGACTTTAAAAGGAGTAGGATTGAATATGAAGTAAAATAGCCTCCCAGCATCACTACCCAGTTTGGAAGATCCTGGCCAAAAGCACTCAGCTGTCATTGCACATTCATGGCAGTAGGGTGTACTTTTGCCATATAGTCATACTGTGTCATGCTGTTCTCACTCAGAAGGAGGAAGTTTCATCCATCGGCATTAAATGTGATATTATTCAGGAAAATGTTCATTAGCTTTGTACTCAAAATTAATAAATAAACAAATAAGATAAACACACAAACACTAGTTTAAAAACCATGGTGTGCATCCTTTTCTTTTTTTTCTTTTTTTTAAATGTTATTTTCATTTTTGTAACTTGCAGGTGATGCTCTCCACAATCACAGTGGTCTGTTCCTTGAGAATAGCTCTTTGAACATACCTTTCTCTCAGGAGAGTCCTGGATCTCCAAATACATCTGATCAACCGCAAGGGAAAACAAGAAAGTTGAGCTTGGGCAGCACAAACAGTGAAAACTCTGGGTCAACTGAAAGCTTGCCATCAGCATGCCTCACCAACAGTGAGTGAAGCCTGGTGCCATGTGCTCTTGGATATGGCAACAGCCCTTCCCTTCACATTGTTTCTGTGCAAAAGTTGATCATGAAAAGAGAAGGTATCTGCTTGGAATTTGGACAGAATTAGAATAGCACAAGTTTCTGCAATTTTACATAACACAAGTTATCTTCCTTTTCTGTTTGTAATTGGATAGATAAAGTAATAGAAAAGAAGTCACAGTTTTATATTAAGGTGCCACTCATAAATAGCCACAATAGTTTCATAGTAACAGGGGTTTATGATCATGTTCCAGGCATGAAGCAATATAGATAAGATTTGTTACTCTTAATTAAAAGTGCTATAAATCATTACATTGTCCTACTATGGACTGTAGTCATACACGTGTCTGTCTGTCTATCTATCTATCTATCTATCTATCTATCTATCTATCTATCTATCTATCTATCTCAATATTTGCTTCACTGTTTAAGAGGCATTTGCATTCTTACCCTATAACATGATCATAAAAGTTCTAGTCTTTCAGTGTCCATTTTCAGTGGATTGGAAAGCAGTGGGAATCATGCTGAGGTGATTTCTGCTTCCCAAAACTTCGAAACTTGGACTCAGAAGAACTCTTTAGATGGCAGGCAGTTTAGATGATGCAGTCAGTAAAACCAGTACTTTTCTAAATGATAGATACCTTTAACAGACTTAAAATGTTAAGATTAGGAAAGCAGAAGACTTAATTCCATTATCTATTTTGTTTCATTTTTTGTAGTTACTGCAAAGTGGTGGGGAACAAAACGAATAGATTATTCCTTGTATTGTCCAGATGTGCTGACAGCCTTTCCAACTGTGGCCCTGCCACATCTCTTTCATGCCAGCTACTGGGAATCAACAGATGTTGTGGCCTTCATTTTAAGACAGGTAATTGATCCTTTTTTTTTCCCTCTCTGCAACAGATAACCTTGTGATTGTTAATTGCATCTTCCAAGGGTCAGTCTTTTAAGCTTTACTTTGGTTAGATGGCTGTGGATACATCACATACAGCTGCATGTACGAGTGACAGTTCTGGATTTATTGGAGAGGTAAAGGGGACAGTGAGCCCAGCATTAGAACTGCTGACTTTGCGACTGGTAATATTGCATGTTTATGCATACCTCACCCCTCCCATGCCCCAGATCAGTATAACCCTGTATTATATATTAATTTCTTCCTCTTTTTGAGGGAATAGGCTATCTTCAACCTTACATAATTACATATCTCCCTATTATGTATCAAATTCTAGCAAACATCTGATAGTAAACCAACAGTTTGAAAGTAGTGCTTCCATAAGAAAGTCGAGTCTCTCCTTTACAGGAGTATTTTGAGGTATTGTGTGCACTGTCTCCTCAGAATTTATTTTTGAGTCCTTTGATGAGCCTGTTGTTCCTACTGTGTTGGTAATTGGGGAGCAGCTCACAGTGACCTAGAGATAATGGAGTACTCTGACCTATAGAGAAAGGGGTAAGGCTGAGAAATCTCACCTGGAGTAACAAAACCAAATGAAGTGGTGTTTGAGTAAACCCTGTCGAAGAAGTGTCCTTCCAAGAACCCAGAGTGACCCTCACACAGAAGCCAGTCATGAGCAGTTTAATTTGGATTAACCCAAGAATCAGTGTGTTTGACAGATGTGCCTGCCTCTCTCACAGCACCTTTTAGCTGGTGTCTGAATGTTAACTTGCTCCTGCTCCCAGTTCTGGTGTCAATGGTGTTAGTTTCGTGGACTCACCAGGTAGCTCTGGGTAATGAGAGCTTGGTGGCTGAGTTCCCTCCACATCCAGAGTTAATGTTGGGTCCAACTGTGCAATTGTACAAACCCTTGTCTTTTTCTGGCAAGTCTGAGTGGGGCAGATAATCTGATTAGTAACCAGACCACTGACAGAGTTTTTTGATTGCTGTTTTTAATTGATAAAATGAAGATTCCTTCAATGTCTTGCTGTCCTTTCAGAGCATCCTAATTTTGAAAACTTTGTTAATTACCATAATCAAGGCAAAGCAAAGAGTCACTGAAGAGGTTTTTCATAAAGAAGAACAGTTTCCAGAAGAGGAATTGTATTTCGTGCTCATCCCAACATGGAGAAGCTGTTTCTGCTACAAGCAACAGGATGCAAATCCTGGTTTTCCTGACCAAGAACCCTAGACAGTCATACATAGATATTTCTCCACTACTTTGAAACTCTCTTATAGCTCTTCTCTCTCAGGATGTTTTTTTTTTTTGCATTAAACACATCAAAACATCCACCCATCTTCAAGGGCCTTACTGAGCGTGGATGTGTGTTAGCAACCATTCCAGCTTTATTCTACTTGTTATTTCTGTGTATTTCTGTGAAGTTGCATTGTTGTGTCTTTCCTAGCCTTGTATGTGCATTACAGCTTTTAGAATTTAATAAGCCTTTCAAGCATTTAGAACATGCCTGTAAAGCAATATGTGAACTTACAGCACTACATAAAGGACTGGTTAGTTCCAGCAGTCTGGACCTTCTGCCCTTATTGGGGGTTAAGATTAAGACTAATGGCTCCTGAATGCCCTAGGGTGCATATATTGCCTGCATATTACAGGTGAATACATTACATTCTAGTGAATAGAATTTATGCCAATTTGTTAAAAAACATGCTTACTTCTCAACATTACTGTGATTTGTTGCAAACCAACTGCTTTGCTTACTCTGAGTGAAGCATAATTTTACTCAAGGGACTTCATATAAGACATCTTTAAAATGGTTCTAGACTACTCTTCTAGCAAGGGCACCTAGAGGGGAAAACTTCAGCACAGAAAATCAACTGTTCAACTTGAAAAATTTGCTAACTATTTCTTATTCAAAATAGCTATTCGTGATTGCAGGTATAACCCACAGATTTCAGTGAGTTGGGACTTTTGATTTCAATTGAAATGTGGCATAACCCACACCCCGATTCTGAATTCTGTGGGTTGTGTCCTGAAATCTGAGTGAAAGTTTCTTGGTAAGTGTGTGATATTTAGGTTTTAAGAATGTGTATGATATAATAGGGTTCTGCATGTTCACAGGTTGGTCTTCAATGGGTCCTTGTGGGTGCCTTCCAACTGAGGATATTCTATGATTGTCTGATTGTCTTTGGATGTTACTAGCCACAAGTTAAATCCTGAGCCTATCACCTACTGCAGTAGTAATACCCCAAAGGGATAAGAAACATTTTCTCTCAGTAGACATGGAGAAAATCAAGATTAAGTCACTAGTCTGACCCCTGCCACATAATGGACATTAAAAAATGCTTATGTGCTTTTAAGCTGCTTTAACTGACTTTGTAGATGATAATCAAGACAATGTGACTGTCACTTGATACCATCCTAATGTTTTCACCATTTTCTCTGGAGGAATGTGCAGGAATTCCCATTGTGAATGGAAAAGCTGTTCAATAAGTATTTGAGATTATGTGGTGGCCAACACAATGAAAGCAGTTTCTTTGTCAGTTAATGTGAACATACAGCTTTACTGCTCCCTACTTCCATTGTGCTTTTGGCTCTGCAGTGTCATTCAACTGGGCAACAGTGTAATTTCGCTTTTTTTGCCAAGTACCAGGACTCCCCAGGCCACACACTATTTATTAAAATATTAATATAATTTCAGGTGATGAGGTATGAAAATGTAAATTTCAAGGAAAATGACGACCTGGATTCAGAAACACTAAGTCCATCTAATCCGCGAGAAAAATGGCTACGCAAAAGGACACATGTCAAATTGAGGGTAAGTTTAACTCTGAAAATGTATGGCAGCTATGAAACATGAGTTTAGCAGAAATTTAAATGGAGTTTGATCTCCCCAAGTAAGAGTTTACATAACTGAGTATCACTAAAGAGCTGAAAACTGTTAACTTAATCCAGAGGTAGGCAGATTAAAGGTTAGGGAATATGAGCAATTTCTTCTTGGTTTATCACTACGTGTTGGGAGAAAGTATTTCTTTCTTTAAATAACAGACAGGCACCAAGTTTCTGTTATGCAAAGAAGTTTTTTATGCTAGACAAATCCATAAGCCAAGCAAAAATATTTCTTCCATTCTTCAGGTGCTAAGTCAGTAATGTCAGTTAAAATGCATGTACTCTGCACACAATGATGTGGCTCTATGGCACCGCTTGAAGTGAAAGAGAATTGGCTTTCCCTTAAATGTTCTCTCTTATTTGGTCATCTTGAGCACTCTCTCTAGAAAGCCTTTTCAGGAACCCACCATTAGTGGAAATTAGGCTCCAGCTGAAATGGGAATGCAGTGCACTTGAACCTCAGACATACTGTCCAGGACTGTATTTATGTGTCATTGTTCATAACATAATAGAGACAACAGCCTTGTGACAAAAACAAACAGTACCCTTCTAATCCTCTGCTCTTATTTCAGAATGTGACTGCTAATCACCGAGCTAATGATGTCATTGCAGCAGAAGATGGTCCTCAGGTACTAGTTGGGCGCTTTATGTATGGACCTCTGGACATGGTGGCTTTAACAGGTGAAAAGGTGAAGTCCGAGTCATCAATTTTCTTAGTTTTACTAGAAACAGTTCTTAAATGTAGCACACATGTATATTGTCAGAGAAAGCTTTACAGTGAGGGGACGTACGTTGCTAGCTCCCTACTACTTTGACAAAAATATGGTGTAAAGTGGGCTTTCCTGATAACTGACCTTTTTCTGAGCTCTTATCTCTCTTACCTGATTACGGCTATCTCCTTTGGTTAGTGGTGAGTGTACTGTGCAGTGGTTTCTGAACCTGCCACCCAGCTGTACCAGCTACTGGAGACAATGAACTTCCCGAGCAAGAAGGAAAAAGAATTTTAGAGTAGTTAACAAAGCACTAAAAGGAAATCATGTGTCATTCTATCCAGGTAAAACAACTAGATAAAAAAATGGGCATTCTAGAGGTTAGGTGCCTGCTGTATCTCTTACACATGGGCAAGTAAAGATTAGTTTTAGAAATTAGTAGTAATGTGACACAATTGAAACTGTCATTCCTAAAGCTGCTAGGCTTACAGCTAATAAAGCCAAGCATCAAGTGAAAACATTTTTTCATATTCACTGAGATTGTAAGAGTTTTCTGTGCAAATTAAGAGAGCAATACTGCTGAACTGAGGGCAAAACTGAAGCGTGGAGGCTTCACTTGGCCTGTTTCAGGTACAGCAAAGCATTTAATGTCCTTTATGTTAATTTTGATGAAATATTTCAGTTGAGGAAAACCACATTGATTAAATATTTTGATAATTTGAAGTGTTTCGGCTGTAGGTGAAGTTATGATTTGAGAAAGATTTCGTCTCAATAACCAGGTGAAATTTTGTAGGTTTGGTATGCAAAAAGGTAATATAGCCATGCAAGATAAAATTGTCTTTTTCCTAGTTTAGGCTTCCTGCGAAATTTCTGACCTCTGTACCTATGTTTGACACGTGCAGTGCTAAGATCAGGGCTTTAAATTATGAAGACAATAAATTATGAAGGCAATAAGCTCTTGTATTTTATTTTAGGAAGCATTTTACCTTATTAAGAGGATTCTCTTTGAAATTCTTACTGAGTCATGAAGTTCCTTCAAACTTTCCTGTAATCTTTTACTACCAGCCATGGTTGGAGATACTAATATTATCTAGGCTTGGCAGGCCTTGTATATAAGGAGTGTTTTGTTGACTATCACCCTAGATTACTGTTTTGTTGGTTTTGCAGGTGGATATCTTCATTATGACTGAGCCATCTTCGGGTAGGTGGGTGTATTTTGACACAGAGATATCCAACAGCAGTGGACGAATATCCTACAATATACCTGAACAGAAGAGACTGAGAGTTGGTGTGTATCCCATCAAAATGGTGGTCAGGTAATAGCTCCAAGCTGGAACTAAAGCTGTGATGGGTTGTTGTGATCAGGAACTGAGAAAAACTTCATTTGAATCCCTATTTGGGAGATTAAATCAATGAGGTGAATTTAGCTGAAACAGAATGGGTTGTTATCCACCAGTTAACAAAGTCCAGAGTCATCTTACAATCCTATGTAGTGCTACTTGAGGAGGAGAAAATATTTTACCTCAGTTTAATAAAAAAGACAATCAATTCAAGAAAATAGAGTTACTGATATGCAAATAAAATTGTATTCAAAGTTTCAAAGAGGAACAAAATAAATTGTCCTGTCTTTGTTCATTAAAATATGAGCACATACTGTGGGAGTCTTCATCACCTGACATAAACATGGTCTTTAGATTACAGGTTTTAGGGAACATGAGGTGATGAGATGGGAAGAGCTTTGGATTTCCTTGTCATTTATCCATTTTTTAACATGCAGTTCTCTTGGGGAAAATACATCATAAGGAAATGTGTTTCTCATGTCTTTCCAAGAGAAGAGCGATGTATGACTGCATTGTGGGGGTTTTTGTTTCTTTTGGTTTTTGTTTGGTTTTGTTTGTTTGTGGTTTTTTGAGGGATTTTTGTTTGTGTTTTGTTGTTGGTTTTTTTTTTGTTTGGTTGGTTGGTTTGGGTTTTGTTTTCTGGTTTGTTTGTTGTTTGGTTTTTTTACTTTTCTCAACCGGCATTCCCATTGTAATTTGCAAGAATAGAGGGTGGCTAATGCTCATATTACCAACTGTTAAGCTTATGGAGAAAATTTGAGTACTTCAGGCTGGTTGGTGGGGTTTTTTTCCTAATTCTTTTAGTTGTTTGTACATATGTGATTTCTTATTAAGGTCAGCTTCCAAGTTTGTCTTTCGAAAACTATTTCCTAAATGTGCAAGTTTCCATTGCCCCACGTAAGACTGAAATCAGAAGCCATATTTGAAAGTGATTTTTAAAACTGTAGGTCCAGACAGATCTAATTTCAAGTCTTAACCTAGAACATGCAGAAAATACATTCTGACATTTTACTTTTTAAATTAATTTATTGCTTTGACTCTCCAGAGGGGACCAGAGCAGTGCTGCAAGTTACCTGACTGTACTGCCCCGAGGAATGGAATGTGTTGTGTTCAGCATTGATGGTTCCTTTGCAGCAAGTGTTTCAATTATGGGAAGTGACCCCAAAGTCCGAGCAGGGGCTGTTGATGTTGTCAGGTAAATGAGGTTTGAGCACTTCAAATCTTGGACTTTCTGCTTGAACACAGTAGGAAGGAAAAGGGTTGTTATACTAAACAGACAGCAATTTTCTAAGGGCCAAGATTTTTTACAGATATATTTCTATATTTTCTTGGACAGCAGGTCTGCCTGAATTTCAGAGTAGTATTGGAATGCTGTGGATTACATTGAAATTTGTAGCTTAAGTTGCCTAAAGATAAAAAGTTGCTCCTTGGGAATATGATCCTGAAGTATGGGCAATGAATTAATGATTCCATGTGTATTAATAATGATTCCATTAGTGTTTAACTAATTTCAAATAAGGACATATTTGTACTTAAAATATATCAGGTGCCAGGAATGCAAGAATCTTTTTTTTGAGGAAAAATTAAAAGGCCTTTTAATCCATTCTTGCAGGTCTGTTAATGTTGCACTGGATGGGAAAAAGCACTTCTCATTTTGGAACTTGCATGGGAATGTAGAAATGTCAGTTTTAAAGGATTTCCATTCCTTACAGCCGAAATGGCAGGAAGTCTCATTAAAGATTTCAAAAGCATCAGTACCTGATGTGTTGCAAGGTTTATTTTAAGTATATTTTTAAATGGCTCTCATATTTTAGATAATATTTTGTATAAAAATGTCTCTTGCTTTCCTCCATCTCCCCCAAGGTGTATTATTACTTAGTTTTTTGATTGTAGCACAGACTTAGGCATGCTCCTTTCTACTTGTTGAAGGATAGCATCTGACTTCTGAGAAAAGATGCTGACCTGACCTGTGAGTGTTGTTTCTCTTTTTGCAATTACATAATTTCACTGCTTCTGACAGGCATTGGCAGGACCTGGGATATCTGATTATCTATATCACTGGCCGTCCAGATATGCAAAAACAGCGTGTGGTTTCATGGCTGTCCCAACACAATTTCCCACAAGGGATGATCTTCTTCTCAGATGGACTTGTTCATGACCCACTGCGACAAAAGACCATTTTTCTCCGGAATCTTATGCAAGAGGTACTAGAAACCTATTTATAGCCTTAAGACCTCTTTTCAAAGAATGTCGTTCAGTAGTGATCTCCCTTCTTTATGAACAGTAAATCTTACTGGCCATCACAAATTTTTTTGCCATTCCTCATTTCTTTTCTCACTTTTTAAAGAGCAAGGAAAGCTGATTAAACATCCAGAGGGGCCTCCGGTCATGACAAATAAGTAAATGAACTGCTCGTTCTTTCCTGTGCACATAGCTGTAGTTCTTGCTCACATGCAGGCAGACTGATTTAGCTTTCTGTGGTTTACAGATTTAAATTGTTAACAATAAACTCATGTGCTGCTTCATTGCAAATCAAGCGCCAGTCTACTAGTTGCATGATGTTCAATAGTGAGTTCACTTTGGAAGTAATGTTTGTTTCAGTGCCACATCAAAATCTGTGCCGCATATGGTTCCATGAAGGATATTTCTGTGTACAGTGTCTTGGCTCTGTCACCATCCCAGATCTACATAGTTGGACGACCCACAAAGAAATACCAGGCACAGTGCCAAGTAAGTAACTCTTGCTATTCAGTCAGGGAGTCCTAGGGAAGACAAGGAAATGCATGCAAGTAATGCATGTGCAAACTCACACACACACAAAGCAGTGGCAGTATTTCAAAGAAAGGCAGTTTGGGTTACAAATGAGGCATTTTCTGGAAGAGTGAATAGTAAAGAGAATCAAACAGTTGCAGATTGTATCTACAAGTGCATGCATTGCATATTTCTGAATGAAAAAATGGAACAGGTCACTTGAAAATAAGTGAGAGGAGAGGAGTATTAGTACTCTGTAGGTGTCTAACTGGGATGCCAGTGATCAAAACTTAATTCTTCATAGAACTCATATGTTAAGGCAGCAATAATTTGTCACTTCCTTTCTTTCCTTCCTATTTCAGTTCCTCAGTGAAGGTTATGCAGCCCACTTGGCCTCGCTGGAGTTCAGTCTCCATTCACGACCCAAAAAGAACAACTCTCGGATGATCTTGAGAAAAGGCAGCTTTGGTCTCCACTCGCAACCTGAGTTTTTGCGCAAGAGAAACCACCTCCGCAGGACTATGTCTGTACAGCAACCTGATCCGCCTTCTTCAAACCCCAAGCCAGAGCGTGCTCAGAGCCAGCCTGAATCAGACAAAGATCATGACAGGCATTTGCCTTCCATTGCTTGGGTTCGAGGTGGAGTTCACAAATTTGAATCTATTCCCTAGGAGGATTGGGAATGTAGATCTTGGGTGCACCCCATTAAACTTGTACGCAAAGATAGCACTTAGGCAGCTCCAAACTAAGAGAGGTAGATGGGAATTTGTACCTTGGAGTCTTCCCTGTTCTGAAATCTGCCTTCTTACATGAAGTGGGGCACTTCCAGTCTCTTCTTCTTGTCATGTTTATTGGGAAAGTTTAAAACAATCTAAAACTATCACAAGTTTATCATCATAGCAACAGGAAGTATCTTTGGTTATTTTTTGGAACAGATATAATATGTGCAATAAAAGGAAAAGATACTAATTTTACTCAGAAGGATTGTGGTATCAGCTAACTAGCTGCACCCAAAACAATATAAAAGGTAGGTCCTGTAGGTTACAGAGAAGATTCACACTTTAAACATTAAGCAGTCTGTTTCCACTTCCCTTTTCAATAAAAGAGATAAAGGGAAGCAGCAGTGGGAGCTACAATAACAGGTGGTTAGGATTTATGTAACAACATGCTTTCTGGGTGCCTTAAACCCAGGATTTCCTTTCAGCCTACAGTGCTGGCGAACAGACTCCAACATGGGCACTCATGTTTGTGTGAGGTGCTGGACAAATAAATGAGAGAACTTCACTTGTGAACCAAACATAAAAACTTCATGTTAAAAATAAATGTGTCTGCCACAGTTTGAACACAGTTAGTGTTGTTGTAAACAAAGTAGTGTGCAACTGTACAAAGATCACATTGTTTGTGGAACTTGGTGACTGTACAAAAATGCATGGACTATTCCAAAGAAGATGACTCTGATCTCAGTCTGGGAATCAGATCCTAGAAGGGCAAGTTAAAGGGAACCGTTTTACTAAGGGATCTGCAAACTTCAGAGCAATCACTTTTTTAATTATTCTAACTAGAATCTTCACACTGGAGGAGAAAAGTAATTAAGTAAATTGATTAATTGTTTACCTTCTCATGCTTTACGGCAACTGCTGTATTAAGACAATCTGTAGTATTCAGAATTACAGCATTTGAGCTTCAAAAAGTGGACGTGCAAAAAAATAAGGTGCCAAATACACATTTTTCTACTGATTTAAATTTCTCTCTGATCTCTCAATGGACCTACTAGAAGTAAAATGTGTGACATTTTCCCTAAGTAGTAAAATTTCTAAAGCATTAGTTACTTTAACATAGTAGCAATTTGCAGATTCTTCATGCAGATACTTCCATTGAAATTCATCCTGAGAACTTTAAAGACTGAACTGATGCACATTTTAAAACCTGCAATGAAGCTACAAGTGCACATAAAACCCCTTTTTAGAGCTAAAAACATACTATTGACCCTGAGAAAGCTTGATGTCAACAGGACATTCCTTTTTCAGGTTTGTTGCTTGTTTTTTATTTCAGGGAATTGGGGTGGGAAAGGGTGTTGTGCTTCTCTTAAAACCTCTTTCAGGTTTTGCTAGACCGGAGAGTCTCTCACAAAGTTGGTTAATGATTTTGAAAGTTAACATGTAAAGCAAGAAATGCAATGAAAAACTAATAAGACAGTGCAGAAGTAAAGTAAGTCTATACTCCCTGTTAACCCTGAAGTTTCAGTGTGCTTTTGGAAGAGCATAGCAATGTAGCTTTTGCCTTAAGAGGCAGCAAAATAGCTTATAAATGGAGGTGTTTATATTTATATTTATATTTTCAGACATTACTTGGCAAGATTGTCAGTTACTTCTTTGAAACTTCCTGAAATATCTCTGGCACATCAGTAGGTTTTGGTTGGGTTTTTTTTAATAATACTTCCTTTAAGGGAAGAGGTAATGTCTGCTACAGATTAGGGAAAGATGTTAAAATTTTGGTAGCAAACATTTTCTGGGAGCAGGTAGATATATTACAAGGGGCTAGGGTTTTATGCTCTGTTGCCAAGTCAGCCAACTACAAAAACTAATTGAAAGATAGTTTTCAAACTACATTGAAACAGTCTTTACATTTACAAATGCTTTTCTGGTAGTATCATAGTTCTTGACCCCATGAAATTGGTGGAATTATTCCATGTTCTGTCTCAGCCCACTGCATTATTAATTCTAATCACATAGTCCACTTCTCCTCTGCTCTGCACTCGGAGGAGGTTGCACGGGGGTGCACCAGCCTCCATCTTCTTCCAGTGAGTTTCCTGTTAGCACGCTCCTGCTTATTTGTTTTAAATAAACATGGGAATACAAGGCTTGTGAGAGGGGAACTTAATACGAAAATTTTAAGTTTGCTGAGGGGTCTAAAATACTGACTGATCAAAAAGTTACTTTTAAGCATTGGGTGTTGTGTAGCATGTCTCCTGACAGTAATCGCTATTCCTGTTCACAGCTACTGTTGCTTTAGCCATCTACCTCTATCACCCAAGAGACTTGAAAACCTATTACTTGTTTTAAATTGCTGTGGTAGAAAGGTCTACTTCCTTTCAAAAGAGGGATCTGTGTGTAATTCTGTGACTGTATTGAAGGAAATGGTGTCTGAGTACAAGGTTAGAAAGTTTTCCTAGGCTATAAAGGGCTGTCTTTTATTCTTGGAGACATAATGTCATGTTGCAGGGTACCATGTCATGAAGACTGATTTTGTGTATTTCTATTAATAGGCGGGTCACCTTTACAGTAGTCACTGTGCTGGCTTCCCTTAAGAATATTAGGAGCTAATAGGAGTAAAAC
>VZRX01009633.1:0-10264 GCA_013398075.1 Notiomystis cincta | reverse complement strand
TAGGAGCTAATAGGAGTAAAACGTGTGTGTGTGTGTGTGTGTGTGTGTGTGTGTGTGTGTGTGTGTGTGTGTATGTGTATAATTTAGTGTGGTAACAATTTCAAAGTTTCTATACATGGTATTAAAATCAAGCTGAAAATATTCTCCCTAATTTTGTTTTCATACAATATACGAGGCTTATATGGCATTTGCATAATTCCAGCACTGTTGATTGTTCATGGCTAGAATGAACAATCTTGTGATCAGATGTTTCAGCTGTGCACTTTGGCAAAATAAGGATACAGGTATTTTAGTTACACACTTTGTCCACATGGAACTGCATGCAGTCATTCATGGACATTCAGCTTGCAATTGGATTTCAGTTTTACTTGTGTTTTCATGGAGGATCAGTCCCCTAGGCAGGCCATTCACTGAGAGTAACTTTGATCCTACAGTCATCTTAGACTGCAAGTTCTCATTGATGCAGTTTCTGTGCAGCCAGCACTTACTAAACTATACAGGCTATAAAAGTGTTTCAGCATACACAGAAGGGAAAGGGACAGAGAAGTCAGGCAGGTGTGCCCACAGTACATTAGACTTATCAGTTGTTTCAGCACCATCACTTGCTTAGTGCCTCTAGTGTGTAAGAGAAAAGCACATTATTTTTATGTGCTGAATGGAGGAAGCATAAATGGAATTATAAAATGCAAAATTGCTAGTCCAGTGGGTGCTAAGGCTACACTACAAGTAAGCCACAGTTGGAAGCATTTACTTCTGTGTCCTGTTGATATGGATCCGTTTTAAAATTACTGTAAAAAAATGGCTGTGATTAATAGCAGTGGTAGAGTTATTTGAGATATTGTGAAAACACACCTTCACAACTGTGGTGTTTTGGTTTTGTCTGTGTGTATGTGTGTATAGCTACTGGAAGACACTTAAGTTTTGGTTTTGCTTTCACAGCAAATTTGTAACCAATATGCATTAAAAAAAAAAGAACAAAACCAATTCAAACACAGCAACAATGGCTGTCTGTTCAATTTTGTTGTCTAACTAGGTAGGTTTGGAAAAAGATATCATTGTATAGATTGCAGAATTGAATAGTGATGTTAATCCAAATCTGCTTATTTTGAATAACATTTTTGTTTGCATACACTACTGCTCTGAGAATAGATTTTTGCTTGACCAAAGTATTCCTGTTTAGTTTTGTGGCATGGTTTGTATCTATTCAGCATAAAATTTTGTTAAGTGTAAAAATGACAATACTAGTAGTTCTTATTCATTAGGGTTCAATGAGAGCTGTCATTTTTACTTGTTTACATTAAACTAATCTTAATTTATACAGATTACTTCACTTTTTCCTCTAGTACCTAGGGAAGTCACTTCCAAACAGCTAAAACTTTCACTGGTTATGTAGAAATGGAACTATTAGTAAGCTAAAGAAAAAAAATTACACACCTTTGTCTATGCAGGACAATGACATTTTTTTCAGAAGCCCCTATTCTGCAAAATAGCCTTTGTTTGACATTACTAGTGAACAAGTTGTCCTGTTTATACATTGCAGTCTTTCTTTAGCCAGGACATTACTAATATGTGTATTTAACAAATCCTCAATCCTTAGATCTATAGTATCATCATGTCCTTCATGAAATAAATTTAGAAAGGGATTTTTTTTCCTTCTTTGTATCATTTTCTGTTTTAAATTTGCTAAAAACTTTGTTTATAAGCATTTTAAATAATACCTGAAACCTGGTATTTTTATGTTTTAAAATCTGTAGGTCCAACAGTTGTTACTGAACAATAGGATTTTCCCCAGGTTTTTTTTCCCCTTTTGCCATCTAGGCCACACAAAAGTGAGTACATCATCATAGGACTAGATGACTGGAGCATGGGTACCTTTTTGGTAAGCTCATTGGCTTGATAATGGAGAGATGAAAATTATGCACCTCAATTTCATATTTTTCTGATTAGAGATTGACATGTGGTATCTCAGCTCAAGATCAGTGCATTGAATTGTTTATGTCAGGCATGCAGGGGAGAAAGTGGCACTTTCATCCTCATCTGGAGCTGATAACAGGATAGAATTACAAAACTTTCCAGCCTACCTTCTCAGCTTCTCTAAGAGCAATGATTCCTCATGGTCTGTGTTTACAGCTTAAGCAGAAATTGTGGTTTGTCAAGGTAATTAAGACTTCCATGATATTTAAGAGGTAATTAAGACTTACCTTACTCAAGTAACTACACATTCCTACAAATGAGTCTAAATTCAGAACCCCGGTAAAAAATGGAAGTAATAACACATTTTTCTAGATGAAAAGATTTGGTTTTCAGAAATAAGGCCTGGAACAGCTAGAATCCTGTGCTATGGACTCTGGAATTGAAGTCACATGTTGGCTCTTTCACTCATTTTAGTTAAAGCCAAACAGATGGGGATAAATAAAGTAGAGGGTAAACTGTAATTATCTCAATAAGCTATCCTTGAAACTGAATGGAATTTTGGGTGGTTGGGGAAAATAAATGTGACAGTTCATTTGTCATTTGTATGGATGTATAGAACTTAGGAGGGGGAAAAGAGAGGCAGGTTTACTGTAATGTGTTGGGAGATTGCACCATTGAAACATGATTTACAGATAGCAAGTTTGAAAGGTAGGGTTATTCTTGGATGACTGGTATACAACCCAGAATGGCAGTCCTCTCACAGAACCCCAAGTCTTATGCATAACTTGTTTTTTTATTTGTAGGGAGAACAGGGACAGTCCCCTTACAACTGAATTCACATAAGGAAACTTGAAATTGTAGGTGTTCTTTCAGTCTATAGTTTTATTAAGTGCATACTTCGAAATATTGTCAGTGAGAAGGTTCTATCTGGTGACAAATGTTTATATTTCTTATGGCTGCCTTGTAAAGATTCAAAAATGTACAATAATGAATTTCTTAATATGAAATAAGGAGTAAGATTTCTACAACTGCTGTAGATTTTGATGTGAGCTGGTTTTTAAAATCTTAAAACAGATTAGCCACTTAAATAAAATCTTCCTTGCCTTTGAACAGTGTCACTGATTTTTCTTACCAGTAATTTGGTAGATATTGGATCATCGTACATGTCGTAGTAGCTGGTGGAAACATGATAAATAGAGGCTGTTTGATCTGTCTGAAATAATACTTAGATTGGAGGTCAGCTTTTCACAAAACTGCAACCCTCCTTCCTTTTCAAAAGTCATAGAAGAAGGTATTTCACTAATGAGACACCATCTTTCTGAAAGCTTTACAGAAGTAGTTTCAGGACATGCAAAGAATAACTTGGAGATACTATACTTTTCTATACTTCGATATAGAAAAGTTGTTAAAAAAACCTAAAAAACAGCCCACAAAACACACAAACACAAACAAGAAATAACATAAGCTAAAATTCTCAGTCACCTGTTTCCAGGCCTCATTAACTGTTTCAATGTTTTAAAATGGTTTAGTTTGACAAGAAAAAAAAGAAAAAATGTGAATAAGTTTATAATCAATACTTACACATAAATCATAATTGAATGCTTTTCATATTTATACCTGATATTAAAATTTTAGTAACACTGGAACTACTAAGTCACATGCACATCTTAATTATCAAGTACAGCAAAGTTTCTCAAATCAATCTTTCGTTTGAAGGTTCATTTTAGAGTGAACATAATTGGAGAAGCCTGCACAAAGCTTACCATAGAAAACAACCCTGCTGTTGAATTCTAGAAGCTTGAGAAATCTTTGCTTTAGTTTGAGAGACTACATTTTGTTATACTGAATGACCTACCAAAATAGGCTTGTCAAATGAATGTTACATTTTTTAAAAAGTAATTAGAAGGAAAATACAGGTATCAAATGCTAAGTACACATAATCAAAGTACTTCCACTGTGGTATTAGCTAATAACAGTAGTTGCATTAATTGTAGTAACAAATTTCTGTGTATAACTAAAAGACAGATGCAGCACAAAAGCAATGTTTAACTCAACTGCCAAGATGCTATTTAAAGCAGCAGTAAGAAATGACGAAGTTGCTTTGATTTGTTTGGAATCAAATACCTATGATAGGCTAATCCTTAAGGCCATGAAGTAAGAGTCCTAATATGGCTCTGTTCTTGTGGCATGAGTGACTCCACAGAAGCCTGTTGCTTTGGAATGGCAGTTTTGCCTAGAATTTAAAGAAGCCACTACTGTTTTATTAACTTCCAGCTAACACAATGAATAACTTTTAGTTTGCTAATAACAACAACAAAAAAGTTAGGCTTTCAAAATAATGGACTAATCTTTTTCACATGCAAAGTACTTTTGCTAAAACTCATGCCCACTGGATACCAGTTCAAACACTACTCTTACCTAGGATTACCCTTCATAAATCTGTGGCTCTTACTTTGGCCATTCTTACTGGCCAGTTCAGCTTCAGTTTCTAAGTACTTACTGCCTCACAAGTCACTTTCAAGATGGTTCCCTCATCTCAGCGGGAGACAATACACTGTGGTTGGTACCATTTTGATTCTCTCTTTACTTGAAAAGAGAAAAGAAGGGAAGTCCTGAGCTGCTTCATAAAAAAAAAATAAAATGTAGTGGCTCATAGAAGTGTCTAGTGTATACTTTGACGTGCTATACAGACTTCTCCTTTATATGTGCTCATAAACTTGGAAACATGAAAAAATAGTTACAGCCATCTCTGTCTAGGTACCAAGTGCTTGATGGAGTTTCTTTGCTTGCCTTCTGATAGCTTGAGATGGTTTCAGGGATCGATGTACAGACTGTGAGTTTTGTGCCATTAGGTAGCAGTAGTTTGAAATTGCTTGTTGCCTGCAGAATAACAACAGGACTACCATTAGCAGCATGAAGTCAACTGGTTGTCACACAAATTGCTGGAAAACAGAGGGGAGAAAGGAAGAGGTCTGGTACACTTTCACTCTGTAACTGTTCTAAACACTAGCAAGAAAATATTTTGTTCATCTTCAGTGAAAATAAATGGCAGTACACAAATTAAGTACTGCAATATTTTCACTAGCAACAGGAGCACTTCTTATTATACAATCTAATTCATTAAAATGCAACATTAGAACAATAAATGGAGTTGGAGGCAATCATTTGAGATCAAGGTTTGCTGCATCATGAAAAAAATGAAAAGGGAGCGCTGACATTAAAACTCATGGCAATTGGATACCAGAACAGAAAATCTCATACAAGACTAAAGACATCTCCAAAAAAGTTCATTTCACAATTATTCCAGTAGGCATTGAGGCAGTGACAGAGCACATTGTATGCATGTACACATGCAGGAGAACTGGACCAAATTGTGGAAGCGGTACAGATCACTGCTTAAAGCATCAGTCAAGCATTTGAAATTGCTCTCATTTTTCTTAAAAAGTTACAACAAAGAGCCTCACACCTATCTTTGTTGCTAAAATAGGACAAAGTATTCTGGACGTACCTTTCCCTTTAACAAAAAGAACACTTTCAACAAAATGGGTGAAGATATTAATGTCACATTCATTTGGGTACAATTCCTGTGTTTAAAAATGCCACCAATACAGTTATGAGCTGCTGTTAATTGTGATAGCATGGACTCAACTGCTATGAAAATTTAAGGAATGGAAAAAGAAAGGCTGTATAATCAGGCAGCTCAGAATAATGGTTGGTTCTCTCATGCTTTGTGGTCATTAGTAACCAGTGAGAACGGAACTTGAGTGACAAAAACATTAGTACCAGTAGTTTTTTGGTCTGGGGTGAGAAAAGCTGATGTTTGCATGGGAGGTTCATTGTGACCCCACAAGGACTCACTAATCCACAATTTAGAGGTGAAGTTCTACAACTGCACAATGATCTGCTGTAGCAGAGACAGCCACAGTGAATGTGAAGGAAGAACCCTGTGGTTCTGCATAATATTGCCTTAAAGCAGCATGAGTTAATAAGCCTTTCTCTCTCTAAACAGCAGGTTTTCTCCCCTCAGATGCATGCAGGCACAGACAAGATAAGTGAACAACTACTTTACCTGGTTGCTACTATCTTCAGTTACGAATGAGAGAAACTGTCATATCACTAGCACATGGGAGAATATTAGGAGTGAGATTTAGTGAACTTTCAGTGGATATGATAAAATTACCTTGATATAAGCTTTATAGTTATCTAGACATGGTCCCATTGGTACAAATGTTTGCAGTTATCTGGGAGGTTAAGCCCTTATCTCTTTGTAGGTAAAGTACTTGATGCTAAACTCTCTCTAGAGAATTTTAGGTGCTTAACATTTAGTTATCAAATGCTTGACATCAAGTGTTCTAAGAAAGGAAGAATAGGGAATCACTCTGTGACAAGACTTCTGACCTTTAATTTTTACTTTCTTAATATGTCTAATTCAGAATGACATAAACTTCACAAATACAGCAGCCTACCACTTTGTGGATTAAGGTGTTTTATAAAAGGCTTCTTCATCTGGATACCATGGATTGTTGGTTAATATAATGCTACCTAATAAAAGGATTTTTTTTAATAGATGTGCAGACATCAGTAACTGTGTCAGTACACTGGAATTTTCCTACCTCCTCCCCCAGCCTGGACTGGCACCTCTTTTAGGCAAGAGTCAGGGAGGCACTGTTCTCACACAAGGTCAAAGATAAGCTCTTGCTGCTAAAAATCTGACTTCCACAACAAGGAACCTGAAGACGAGAGAATTTGACAGGTTTTAGAAGCTGCAAATCCAACTGCAGATTTAATCTTTCCAGGTATCCTGAAGAAAAAATGGATAAACTACATTACACCTGAAAAAGTTCTGCAACAATTCCTCATCCTGAGTTACAGGGACTACTTAGCCTGCAATTGGCTATGTTCAGGTGGCAGGTAACCTGTACCAAAAGTTCAGAGACACTTAGCAGTATTTACCTCTCCTCTTTCACAATGGCCTCATCAAACGCTTGGGAGATACGCTTCAATTGGCAAATCCCTGAGGAGACCAGTTCCAACTCGCAGCCAAACTCTCTGCAAACAGAATGGTCATTGCTAAAGATCAAACAGCACAGGCTGACTAGGCAACACTACTCAAGCCTCCATCCCTACAGTACCACTCTTGTTACCTCTAGACTTTACTCAGAGGAGTTTAGGGCAGTGGCAATCATGCTTTCAATTCCATTGGCCAACTGCTTCACATCTCCATTCACACCCAGACAGCTATCTTCCAACTCAGACATAGGATTCAGATTCACATGGCTTGGATTCAACTTCTAGATTTAACCTTTCTTGTGACTTTGGACCAAAAGAAAAACCTATGTGCACATTATTATGTATTTCCCTAGCTCACAACCCTTGATCTAATTTGTGTTTGTTCTTTGAGGCAGGAATCTCTCTACATTCTAAAAAGAACTTGGCATAAGCAGAACCATTCCTGGTATATTTGCAATATAAATAGCAGGTTTGGAAAAATTACAATTAAGTAGGAGTGAGACACATAGAGAGCATTTTCCTTTACCCAAAAGGCACCAGCAAAGAACTCAGGTATGTCTCTAGCAAAAAATTACTTTTTATGTTTCAGCTTTATGCAGAGCTTAATCCCTGTCTATACAGGGAGCTGGAACTACTTTCTTAACTATTTGAGCAGCACACACCTTCACGGGAATAGGACAGTAAACTTCATACCTTGCCTTTCACTTTACCAGATACTCTAATCAGAGTACCTTAAAAAACCCAAAACAAACAAACCCAAAAAGGTTTACAAAAGAATGTGACTGACATCTTTCTGCTGGAAGGAGGAGGTGATGAATAAGGGCTCTTCAGTGCCGCTGCTCTTCTTGATCTCCGGAGAGAGACAGCATTTTTACCAAGCCAGGATGAGAAATCCCTCCATTCTTTATGTTCTGACACCTTTGTTGGCCCAAGCAAGGCCCTTTTGCTGGACCTTGGAGTGCCTTTGGAACTTGCTGCTGGTGTAACACTCTTATAGCAAGGTGTTCGAGGTGTAGAACTTGTTTTTTTGGTAGAACTGGTCGCACAGCTTCTGCTGATGGATTCAGCTGGAAAGGTCACCATGGAGCTTACAGGGCTTTGGCAAGACTTCTGTATTTTCTGAAAGAAGTATTAGACGTGTTAGGCTAAATGAATTCAATTAGCCTTGAGTTTGGAACCAGGAAGACTAGGAATATTTGGGCTGAATTCCTAGCTTCCATTGTCATGTCATGTTTCAACTAACATGAATGCATCTCAACCTCTGTACTCATTTGCTTCCCTAACCCTTGGCACTTGTCAAGGACTTCAGAGCAGGCATTGGAACAAAGCTTCTGCTGGAAAAAGTCAGGTTCCCCAACACAGAACTCATGCATTTAAAAATCTGAGGTCTCCAAGAAAGGGAAGTGCAAGCTTCAATCTCTAGCAGGTTTTGTCAGTCTAAATTAGATTAACTATAATGAAGAGCATGCTAGGAGAATAAATAAAAGAAAAAAAAATCACAAGTGCTGCACATTTCTCAGTAACAATTCTTTGCAAGTCCTAGCAATCTCTACCCAACTTCCTCCATGTGAAGGCTGCTCTGCCATACGTGATTAAATACAGTAGGGGAAAAGCTTTTATTTCAAAATACAATAAAATATAAAATAAAATGTTTTTACCTTCCTCCATGTTCTGCCAGATCCATAATTTGCCTACCTATTCTTTAGGAAAAGATATTAAAGATTTTAAAAGTTAGTAGCTATGAGACAACTACTAAGTTGTGCAAATGCATGGGAACGGACTCTCTGGAATACAGCATTCAGTACAGAATTCAGAAATCTAAGTACTGGAGTTGAAGCAAAAACTAAGCTCTAGTTCTAAGCTCTAAGTTCCACTGCAAAGGTAAAGTACCTGAGACACTGTTCCAAGAGCATATTTTGCTTTTCTTTTAATAGTCTGAAGAGTTTGGCACCTCTGTCTTGGTTCCAGACTTCCCCTAGTTGGGGTTTTATGACAATTCAGCTCTACTCGTTTTAATGGTACCCGTTTCCTTAGAGACATGCGAATGGTATTGAGAGAACTCAGAGAGGCCCTTCTCTTGAATTTGTCAGGCACAGGGCTCTCATTCTCATTGAGGTCAGCTAGGAGTTGGTGTTTCCGCCAAGCCACTGTTGCTTTGACATTTTGGAGCACAGATGCCATCTTGTTCCAGTTCTTGGTCAACCTTATTTCTAAAACAATCAAAATGAGAGCAAAGCTTAGACTGAACAAGGTACGAAGCAGCTTAAAAAAAGAGAAATTGAAACTGTTACACAATATATTTGGTTACACTTGGAAACAAGAAAACCAGAACTAAGCAGACTTTTCCTTGGAGGCTTGAAAGAGAATAGGATTGTTTCTACAGCTATTTAGGTTCGTGCAAGTCCACAAAGAAGCCTTGTACTGCAATTCCACTGCAAGACTCTAGTTTGACAGGTGGAATGCTCTACGAATGCAATTGTTTGCATCTCAGATCAAGATCTGATATCCCAAATTTTTGCCTTCTTTAATCAAAACAACCTTACACCACGATACAAATTTATGCAGCTGCTATTATCACCTGCCGTACTTGCTGGCTGAAGGCTCCTGCTTCACTCACGATTATGACTGTGGATACATAAGTCCTGAAACAAGACAGGATTATTACTGGCAGAAGACTTTGGTGGGAAGGGCTAAAATGCTAGTTATCTATATGACATATGACAATTTAAACATATGTACATATATACTTTCAGTTCTTGATTTTCGCTTGCTAGCAAGTATGTTTCAGGTGAAATGCCCCGAGAGAGCAGCTGCCGTCCTACGGTTACAATGATCTGTTATCAAACGGGTATTGCACAGGACAGCACGGTGCTCTGCTTCTTCTGGAGGACACGGACCCCGGCCGGGCCCCTGGACACGCTCGGTCCCAGGCCTCGTACGAGCCGCTCTCGCCGCAGGGATCCCGCTCTCCTGGCATCGTCCGTGCTCCCCGCCGACAGCCGCGGCAGATCCGCTGTGCCGCCATATGGAGGTAACGGGACACGGGGGCACTGGGCGGGCCCAGTAGGGGCCATTATTGCGCCCACCGGGACGGTAGAAACAAGCGTGAGAAGTACTGCCAAGGCCAGAGGAGACGGGCTCAGGAAAAGCGGGCCGCCGCCAGGCCGCTGTGACAGCTGCTCGGGGCAGTACTCACTCAGTGCACAAAACGGGACCGGGACCCGGATCGAGACCGACCTGCCGCCTCCCTGTAGGAGCTGCTTTGTGCGCCGCCACGGCGTTTGAACACCGCCCTGCCCCTTCTGAGCGCCCGGATTGGCGCCGCCGCTGCCTGCCACAA
>VZRX01009628.1:0-10863 GCA_013398075.1 Notiomystis cincta | reverse complement strand
CCCGCTCCCCGCGGCCCCTCCCGGCTCCCCGCGGCTCAGCCCCGGCTGCGGAGGCTCCGGAGCGCTCCGTGCCCGGGAACGCTTTGCCCCCAGAGGCGACGTCCCAACAGCGTTTCAAAGCGGGGATTTTATTTTTGGGGGAGTTTTTCGCTGTTCCTTCGGTGGTGTTTTTTTACTGGCAGCCGCAGTTTAAGCCCGCGGTGGTAAGCGGGGCCAGGCGGGGCAGAGCCGAGCTGCGGAGCCGCTGACTCCCCGGCGCCCCTAAGCCTGACCGGAACCCTGTCCCCGGCGAGCCCCAGCCCTGACCGCCGAGGGCAGCAGGGGCAGGCGGGGAGCGCCCCAGTGTCACCAGTTAGCAGACCCGGCCGCGGGAGTGGAGTTCCCCGGCGCGGGGAAGGGCTGTGAGAGGACGGCTGGGGAACCCTGCAGGTAATCCCCGCTCTCCCTCTTCCCAGAGCCGCCCCCGCCGCGCTCCGGCAGCGACATCGTCCATCCCATCAAGGTGGACGAGAGCGGATCCTTCCTGTCCTACGACTTGTCCCACCGGGCCCTCCACCGGAGGTCTCCCGCCTCCCGGAGCAAGCTGCCCGCCTTCTACGAGCTGCACTACAAAGGGCAACCCCTGAAATTCAACCTGAGCCTCAACAGGCACCTCCTGGCTCCAGGCTTTGTCAGCGAGAGGCGTTTCGGGGGCCTCGCCGGCGCCAAGATCCAGCCCCGCTCCTACAACTCGTGCCACATGCTCGGGGAGGTGCGGGGCCGGGCGCTGCAGGGGGGGCTGGCTGCCCTCAGCACCTGCGATGGCCTGGTGAGTACAGCCCCAGTCCCCAGGGAGCCCTAAGCCGTAAGGGAACGGCAGGAGCTGGGTGAGACCCTTTTTTCTGCCGAAAGTGGCACCAAAACCCCCAGCAGCAGCAGAGTCAGCATCTTACCTTGTAGATCTGGTGCAGCCTTGGGTGAGCTGACTGTAAATCTCCCGTGGATTCCAGTGGTTTGGGAACTCTCTGGGGCTGGGTTTTATTAGTTTGTGTCCAGATTCCCAAAGAGAACCATTCTCTGCCTTCCAGCCCACACATGTGGGATTGTGCGGGGCTCGGAGCTGGAGGTGTTGCTGATGGCACAGCTCCTGGGCAGGGAAGCTGCTGGCTGTTCCCTGAGCTATCCACTGCCTTGTTCCTCTGTAGGTGTTTCCTAAGGCAGCACTGAGCTGGAAGAGTGGCAGTTTGGGGGAAAGGGCTCAAAACCTCCTGTGGGTTTGCAGAAATGCTCCCAAATAACTGGAGGTGCAGTGCCTGTGATGGTGTCTCTCACACTGGAGGGAGGACACCTCTGTCAGATCCTCCATGGTTTCCCACTGCTGGAGGGCAGGAGAAAATGGGGTATTGGGAAGAATCCTTCCCTGTGAAGGTGTCCCTGCGTCCTGGCAGTGTCCAAGGCCAGGCTGGACAGGGCTTGCAGCACCTTGGGGCAGTGGGAGGTGTCCCTGCCGTGGCAGGGGTGGCCCTGGGTGAGTTTGTGGTCCCTCCCCACCCAAACCAACCACGATCCCGTGATTCCCTGGTCACTCCGTGCCCGGTTCCCCGGCCGGGCCGGGCTGCGGTGGCCTCACGGTGCCGCTTGTGTCTCCCTGCCAGAAAGGTGTGTTTCAGCTCATGAACGAGGACTATTTCATCGAGCCCGTGGCCAGCAGCCCTCGGGAGGAGGGAGCAGCACAGCCCCACAGGATCTACAAGCGCCAGGTGCCCAAGGCCAGAGCTGAGCAGGGCAGGAGGCCCCCGGCCCCGCGGGAAGCCTGCGGCGTGCGAGGTACTGTCCCCCCCCCGGCCACAAACCGGGCAGAGACTGTGGCACCAGGGACTCACTGGGTGCTGGACCTCAGGCCTCTCGTGCTCCCAGCCCTGCTGCAGGCAGGGGGATGATGTGGACGCAGAGCATTTGCTTTCATTTCCATGAAAACTTTGCTTTTTGACCTGCCAGGGCACTGGACTTTGGGAGTGGAACTCGGTCGCTGCCCTGCTGCAGGCAGAGTGTGTGTGGGTCCTTCCCAGTGCACAGCAGATGGGCTGGATAAACTCCTAAATCCAGGATTTCAAGTGCTGAGGAATTCAGTGCATTCCCAGAAGCTCGTGGGCATTTTACTGCCTGATGAAGCTGCAGTGCATTGTGTCCTGCACATTTCCTGGAGCTCACTGCTCTCACAAACTGGGGTTTGCTTCTCTAATAGGGTTATCTTCAGGCATTCTTCTGATAATCTAATTAATTATTTAATCTGTGGTAATAATCTTAATGGCTTCTTCCAGGCTTTGAAGTCTGTTCTTAACTCAAGTCCATTCTGGACTTTGAAGTCTGTTCCTGAAAATTAATTTCTCTGGGTACAGCATGGCCTGTATGTAACTCATGTGGATCCCTCTGTAATCAGGGCTAGCAGGGTGCTGTGCATGGCCTGGAGAGCAGTCCCAAAGGAATCCCAGAGTCTGTAGGACTGGAGGGACAGCCATCCTCTCCCTGAGCTCTGCTCTGTGGCTGGCTTGCTGTGCCCCAAATGCTGGTGGCGTTTCCCTCCTGTGAGTACCTGTGTGCACAGCTGGGCGAGTGTTTGACAGGATCATCCCAAGGGGAAACACCCCAGGAGCCCCCCGGGACCCCTCAGCCCTGCAGGGAGCTCAGCAGCCAAGGACAGGATGGGAAGGAGCTCCGAGGAAGCTGCAGTGATTAAGCTGTCACAGCGGCATTAGCAATTCATCAAGTGGGATAGTTGGGATTTTTCAGGGCAGGATAAAACGCCCTTTCAGGAAAATGTGGGAGTGCATTGTTAGGGAAGTGAGGCTGAGGAACCCTCGGTGAAAGCATTCCCACTGTGTGGGATGAGTTTGTAAAGCCTTCACCCAGCTTGGGGCTGACCCTGACCTTGCTCTGGCAGCCCCCACGTCACAGGAAAAGTCCCTGCTGGAGAATTCCCAGTGCTGGTGTGCGTGAGGAGCTCTCCTTCCCCGCCCCCGGCTCCGCTCGGCCGGCAGCATTCCCACTGCTCCCCCTCGGGAAGGAGCAGGGCTCGTCTCCCTGTGCCTGCAGGAGTCTGTGCTGCCCTGCCCTGCCTCGCCCAGCTCTCTGCTGGGATCTGGCTCCAGCACCAGCCCAGCTCGGGGGGCACAGAGCTCATCCTGATGGGAATTGTCCCTTCCTGACTAATGCAGATTTGGGATGATCCCAGATGTTGACCCACAGAGGTTTTTTTCTCAAGCATCTCTGCAGAGTTGTCTGTAAATTCCTGTGTCCATACAACCCCAAGACTGCTCCTCGTTCCTTGTGGAATATTGCAAACCCTGTTCTGGTCAAAGAAATTGCTTCAAATGTTTTGTTTATTTTTGTGTGTGTGTGTCATGCTCATGAGCAGCAGGCTGAGCTCAGAGTCCTGTGGAACAGAGCACAGCAAAATGCACATTGAGTTATGGGTCTGAGTGTGGAGCCTTCTCCACATCAAAGGTGATTCCTTCGAGTTAAAAAAGAAAATATTTCATCAAAGTTGCAGGCATTTTATCAAGGAAAAAAGGTAATTTTTTCCCCTTTAAACCCCTCAGAGTCCCAGGAAAGCGTGGAGCAGTCTGAGAGGCGCAGGGAGAGGTGGGAGCAGAAGCAGCACAGGAGGAGAAGGCTCAGGCAGCGCTCCATCAGCAGGGAGAAGTGGGTGGAGACGCTGGTGGTGGCAGACACCAAGATGGTGGAGTTCCACGGCAGTGACCACGTGGAGAAGTACGTGCTGACCGTCATGAACATGGTGAGTGCTGGGCCCTGCAGGGCTGGGCACCGAGCCCTGGATGCCTCGGGTGAGCTCATCCAGGTCCCCCTGACACGGGCAGGGTCACCTTCCACAGACCAGGTGGCTCCAAGCAGGGTCCATTCCCTGCTTCATCCCCTTCAGGGCGTGGCACAGCCATGATCTCCCTGCATCAGACCCCAGGGCTGATCCCTGGAGGTACCTTGGCCACGTTGTCCCCACCTGCCCTTGGCATTGCTACCCTGGCTCCACCACGGGGGACGGGTGGGTGGCAGCAAACCCGGGGCCAGAGCAGGCAGGAACAGCTCAGCCAAGGCCATTCCACCTTCCTGTGGGGCTTTGAGGGCTGTTCCCTTCTCCTTCCCTCCGTGGGGATGGGGAACTTGGCCTCCCAGGGAAGCTGGGGGAAGGAGAGCCAGGCTGTGGTGGTCTCCACTGGGAGTCTGGGGGGCTTTGCAGGTGCAGGTAAGTCCTGGGGAGGTGGCTCAGTCTGTCCCTCTGCTGCTGCCGGGGTAGCACCTCTGCATTCCAGAGAAAAGCTTTGGCTGATGCCAGGAAAGGGTGGGATTGGGCAGAGCACCTCACCAACTCCCTGGATCCCTGGGGGGTGCTGGAGGCCCCCGGAATTCCTTTGAGATGTTAAACACATGCATCAGGAGTGAGAGCAGAGGGGCTCCCAGGCGTTCTGGCTGAGTGCCAGTGTCTACACAGCTCATCTCAAGTGGAAATGGATTTCATGGCAGACCTCACTTCAGGCCCGTGCCTGTTCTTGTCTCCCACGTGGGGAGTTCCCGAGGGGTGTCAGCAGCCTGCAGCAGCTTCCCTGCAGGAAGGAGCTGCTGCTCCAGCAGCTGGAGGTGCCAGCAGCAGTGTCCTGGGCTGCCCTGTGCTCCCAGCTGCCCCCGTGGCTGTCCCACTGCAGGTGGCCGGGCTGTTCCACCACGCCAGCATCGGGAACCCCATCAACATCGCCATAGTGCGCCTCATCCTGCTGGAGCACGAGGAGGTGAGAGCCAAAGGGGGCTGAGCCCGGGCAGCAGGGCTGGGATGGGCTGGGAAACCAGGCTGGGATGGGCTGGGATGGTTTAGGATGGTCTGAGAAAGCANTGAGAAAGCAGGCTGAGATGGTCTGGGATGGTCTGGGATGGTCTGGGATGGACTGGGATGGACTGGGAAAGCAAGCTAGGAAAGCAGGCTGCCTCCTGCCCTGCCAGTGTGAGAGAGAAATCCAGGTGCCCATGTTTGCCTCCTTGTGTGGGCTGCTGGAGCCAGGGGCAGTGCAGGCAGAGGAGCTGCAGAGGCTGGGTTGGGGTGCTCTGTGATGGCAGTGTCAGGGTGGTGGCAGAGGGCTCTGGGTCACTGGATGGCCGTGTCCCAGCTGCTGTGGTGGCTCTGGGGGGCCTGAGGCCACTCAGGGGGCTCAGCCAGCACAGGGGCCTTTCCTGCAGTGGTTCTTAACCCCTGGTCATGGGTGATTTAATGTTTTGGTGAATCACAGATGAAAAGAAAGCAGGAAAAGGGCTGTCTTCCCACCCAGCCTCCACACTGTAAACATGGAGCAATTCCATCTCTCCCAGTTCCGCTGTCTTGTGTCTGGGACCAGACTTCTCCCCTCCCCATCCCAAAATCCAAACAGCTCCAGCAGATTTCCCTGTATGTTTGCAGGAGGACCTGAAGATCTCCCACCATGCAGACAACACTTTGAAGAGCTTCTGCAAGTGGCAGAAGAGCATCAACGTGAAAGGAGACTCCCATCCCCTGCACCACGACGTCGCTGTCCTGCTCACCAGGTGTGGGGCCCAGGCACTGCTGTGGTGCTGCTCTGGCAGCTGAGAGCTCACCTGGCTGCAGGTGGGGGCAGGCAGGGAAGCATCTCCCTGGGAGCTCTTGGAATCTCACTCTCCCTTGCCTGGACACCTGCATGTGAGAGCTGTAATGTGAAATCTGGGGAGATTTGGGTCCTGATGGCTGGAAGTGCTGTGGAAGGTGTCCCTGCCCATGGCAGAGGTTGGAATCAGGTGATCTTCAGGATCCCTTCCAACCCAAACCTTTCCATGAGTCTGGTTCCATGCATTGGTGTCAGATCTCAGGTTTGAAGCTGGACACAGCTCCCAGCCAAGGTCCCCAAGCCAGGTTTTACTCTGGCTTTGTTGCCGAGCCCCAGAAGGGCTGGATCCTCTCAGGAGCTGTAGCAGGGATTAACTCTCCTTTCTCCCTCGGAGGCTGGGCTTGGCAGAGGAGCCTCTGGGAAGCCCCTGACCTCCCAGGGAGCTGGCAGGAATTCCTGCCTCTGGCCAAGTTTGTGTACCTTGCAGTCAAAGCTGAGGCTTTCAGGCTGCCTGAGCTGGCTGTTGAGATGGTTTGGGTGATGATTCACAACCCACAGCAGCTTTGTCTTCCCTGGGGGCTTTGTAGCAGAAATGAGGCACTTCAGGCCTTGTGCTTCAATGGAGCTGATCTTCCTGGGTGGCTGGAGCTGCCCTGGAAAACCACAGCACCTCTGGGATGAACTTCCCCGTAGCATTGCTTGATTATCCCCAGCATCAGCTTTATTTACACAATGGAATAAACCTGGCCAGCAGCTCCCATTAATCAGGCTTAATAATGAGCTGGGGGTACTGGGAGAGGAAAGGGCAAAGGAAAGGTCATAAATGTTTCCCCTGTGGAAGGATGTTGGATGTCTCCATTCCCACTCCTGTTTGGCTGCTGTGTGCCGGGTCCTGCCGCCTTCCAACGCCCTCTCTGCTCTCTGTCTGTCTGTCTGTCTGTCCCCTCGGCCAAGGAAGGACATCTGTGCTGCCATGAACAGGCCCTGTGAGACCCTGGGGCTGTCCCACGTGGCTGGGATGTGCCAACCCCACCGGAGCTGCAACATCAACGAGGACACGGGGCTGCCCCTCGCCTTCACCGTGGCCCACGAGCTCGGACACAGGTACCAGCCTCTTCCTCCTCCTCCTCTTCCTCTGCATGCACTGTGGGGCTGGAGGAGGCACGGGGGGAAACTGGGAGATGGCTCCCAAGGGGTTCCTCACTGGTGCAAACACTCCCTGGGGACTTCATTCCACGGTTAAGTTTTGGGATGTCCCAGGTTTAATGAGAGCCGCGTAATCCAAGGCAGCCTGGAGAAGTTGCACTTGTGTATTGCCCTGGGGTGGTTTGGGCAGGTTTTGGAGCTGGGGTTGCCCACTGAGAAATTTTAAAGTAGGATCTGTCTGTAATATCAGAATTACACTTGCCCCAGTTCCAGTTAAATTTCAGCGAGGTCACTTGAACCCTGCAGCTCCCAATAGACATCTGCGCGTGGGAAAACACCCACCAGTACATTCAATTCCTCCATCTCGTGGAACATTCCCGAGTTTTTGGTGGGAAAGCTGAGGGGAAAGCACGGGAGGAGGTTCAGGGCTGTCAGTAGCAGGTCCCCAGGGCGGCTCCAGTGCCGAGCGGGGCCGGGGCGTGCCCGGTGTCGCTGTGCCGGGAGCGGCGGCTGCGGTGGCTGTGCTGGTCGTGGCTCACCTCCCCTCCGTGGGCTGTGCTCTTACACAGTTTTGGGATTCAGCATGATGGAAGCAGCAATGACTGTGAGCCAGTTGGGAAAAGACCTTTCATCATGTCTCCACAGCTCCTGTATGACACGTCCCCACTCACCTGGTCCCGCTGCAGCCGCGAGTACATCACACGCTTCCTCGAGTGAGTGCTTCCTCCTCTCCTTCCTCTCGGCAGGGGCTGGGCGGCCAGGGGTGCTCTGCTCCCTGAGATTGTCTCTCAGAGAGTGCTGGGGGTCTTTGCTCAGGTCAGCTGTGGCTGTCCCAGCCCTGGCAGTGTCCAAGGCCTGGGGTTTGGAGCAGCCTGGGGCAGTGGGAGGTGTCCCTGCCCATGGCAGGGGGTGGCATGAGATGAGCTTTAAGGTCCCTTCCCACCAAACCATTCCAGGATTCCATGGATCCTCCCTGGGTTGCCTCACTCTGTGCTGTGCAGGGGGGTCAGGAGTGTTTGGGGGGCACAGGGGATGTGGTTGCCCAGATAAAACCAGAGTGTTTTCCCTCGATGCTGTCTGCAGGTCCTGCAGAATCTCTTCAGTTCTCTCTGCCTGACATGGGCAAGCCAGGCCCAGCCAAATTCTTCCCTGCCTTTGTTTATTTTTAGCACCCGTGGCTGATTTTTCAGCCTGTTGTTAGGAAGTTCCAAGGAGCACAGCCTGGAGTTTGGTTTGTCAGCCAGTGGAGGAACATTTCCCTCCCTTGCTGCGGGAAGGTTTGGAAACAGTGAGGGAGGAGCTGGGCCAGGGGCCGGTGTTCTGTGGCTGGGAGGCTGCTGGGGCCAGGCTCCTGCTCCCAAATCCCAGCCTGGGACGTGTGGGCTTGGCCCCAGTGCAGGGGGAATTATTGGTGATTTATGGCCTTCAGAGGAACGGAGCTTTCCCGCATCCGCAGCGCTCTTGGCCCTCTGCTTTTAACCTTCGCTTTGGGATGAAGAATTTCCTGCTTGTGATGACCCTGGGCTGCTGTGAGCTGTGCTGGGGGACACAGAGCAGCTGGAAGCTCCTCTGCTGGGGCTTTGGTCTCTTTGCTCCCGCAGAAGGAGCAGCTCTTCCCCAGGCATCCCTCACCGGCTGTGACACCCCCGGGGCAGGCAGAGGCAGGGGCCAGCACAGGCTCGAGCTGTTAAAATGGGATGTTGGCAGGAGAAAGGCAAGGAGGGAGCCAGGAAATGAGATCCCACTGACCTGGGGTTGCTGGATGTGCTTGGAGCTGACCTCACGTTCGGAGGTGATGATGATGATTGTTATTATTGTTACTTTACACGAGGTTGTTGTTGTTTCACAGGCACTGCCGAGTGTTTGAGCATCTGAAAGTGAGTCCCAGCAGCAGCTGTGGGTCAGCACTGGCTGCAGAGTCAGGACATGAGGGGGCACTGGGACAGGTGCTGTCCCTGCTGTGGCAGCAGTGTCCCCAAGGAAGGTGTCCCCTCACTCAGGCCAGTGCGTAGGATGCTGCCATGGCTGGTGATGCTCCTGTGGTGGAGGGACCCTTCAGCCTTTGCTCTGCACCACACAGTCAGATTTTCAGCCTCTTTCCACAGTGCTGGAGCTCTTCTTCCACCATCCTCCTGTTCCCAGGGCCTGCTGCCCTTCCCCTGCCACCCCTCTGCCAGCTCCACCAGCCCCATGGCTGTGCTGCTGATTCTTCCCAAGCTCCAAGCCTTGCCTTTGTTTTTGTTGAATTCTGCCCTGGCTTTTTTGGACCCTTCCTCCAGTTCTCTGGGAGCTTTTGGAATTTTAATCCTGCTCTCAAATGTATCTGCAGATCCTGTCAGCCTGCTCACAGATGGAGATTTAATCATTGTTCCATCCACTCCATCCTCCAGCTCGTTAGGGAAAGGGCTGGAACAGACAGAGCAGTGCAGGCCCCTGTGTCTTTCCCTGTGGACTGGGATTTACTGCAGATCCCTGAAAGCCAGAGGGAAACTCAGGCCAATTTTTCCCTGCTTGGAGATGTGTTTTGGCCAATTGAACAGACCAGGAGAATGATTGTAAGATGTTTAACAAAGAAATAGATTCTGGAAAAGCTGGAAAGCTGAGGCAGATCCCCAGACTGGACAGAGACCCCTCAGTAAGCTGGAGCAGGACAGGGAGTGCCCCAGGCAGGTCAGAGGAACAGCACCTGTGGGGCCCCAGTGCTGGGGCCCAAACTGGCAGAGGGTGAAGAGTCCAGAGCAGCACGAGTATCACACCTGGGGCTCATCCAGGATGAGGTGCTTGAGCCTGGGCTTTCTCCAGTGAGGACACCATTGCCACCACTTGGAGAGAAAACACTCCAAGTGTAAAGAATGGGATGAGCTTTAAGGCTGCTTCCAACCCAAAGCATTCCAGGATTCTGTGATTCTATGGAACAGTGCAGTGTGTGCCTGACAGGCTGCACCAGGAGCCTGTGTCCAGCTGCCCCATCCATCCCTGCTCACATCACCCACAGGGATCTTTCCCTTCCCAGCAAGATGCTCCTGCTGCTGGGAGTTTGGAAAGGAGATTTCTGAGCCCCTGGGCTGCTGAAAGCAACTCATTTCCTGCTTTTTCCCATGGGGAAATATAAATATATTGCAGTGAGGATGTACATGGGGTTTCAGGGGCTGTCTCCAGCCAAGGGAGCTGTTTGCAGGTGTCCACTCTGCAGCTCAGTGGGCAGGATGGGAAAGGGAGGAAAATGCATCACCTGTGGCACTGCCAGCACCCCAAAGCAGGAGCTCTCCTGCTTCCAGCCCTTGTTTCCCTGCTGCTGGTCTGGGTTAGAAAGGAATCTCGTTCCAAGTTAATTCAGAGCTGTTCCCAATCACAACAAACCCGAGTAATCTGACCCGCCCCGCCAGAGGCTTGGCCTTGCTGGAAACAAGTTTGTTTAAATCAACACCGAGGGCTGAGCTGGTGACAATTCCGTGTGTGTTTGGGAAGTAGGGGAGCAGAGCAGTTGGATGGAGCAGAGCAGTTGGATGGAGCAGAGGGAGGCACCGCCCGCCTCGGCTGCTCCACTCCCTCCTCTGCTCCAGGGAAATCCCATCCAGCCCGGTGTGAGCTCTTTGTAGTGGCAGTGTGAGGCTGAGCACGTTTGGCTGCTGATAATCCCCTTTTTTCCTGTCAGCAGGGACATTTCTGGAGGTTGTGGCTCCACCAGGACCTTTGTGGTTGTTTTCCCTTCTGTCTTTGCCCCTTCACCTTCCCCATGTGCTGCCACACTGAGGGCACGTGTGGGGATAGCTCCGGGGGGCTCCCACCCCAAAAGGGTACCCAGAGGTGCCCATCCACACCGGAGCAGCTCCAGGGATTGCAGAGCCAGGCTCGTGTCAGTGGGAAATGCTGATTGCTGCTCCTCCTGGGCCATTCAGCAGCTGCTGCTCCCCTGGCAGAGGAGTTGGAAACCTGGGGTGACCCTGCTGTGACCTCTCTGCCTTTCAGCCGGGGCTGGGGGCTGTGCCTGGATGACCCCCCGGCCCGGGAGGTGCTGGACTTTCCCCTGGTGCCCCCGGGTGTCCTGTACGACGTGGGCCACCAGTGCCAGCTGCAGTACGGCCCCTACTCCACCTTCTGCGACGACATGGAC
>VZRX01009622.1:118122-141009 GCA_013398075.1 Notiomystis cincta | reverse complement strand
GGAATCCTGCCCTGGAGGCCTCGATNTGTTGGCCTCGGGAATCGTGCCCTGGAGGCCTCGGGAATCGTGCCCTGGAGGCCTCGGGAATCCTGCCCTGGAGGCCTCGATAATCCTGTCCTGGAGGCCTCGGAATCCTGTCCTGGAGGCCTCAGGAATCCTGTCCTGGAGGCCTCAGGAATCCTGCCCTGGAGGCCTCGGGAATCCTGCCCTGGCGGCGGCCGCCCCGTGCGGAGCTGCGGACGGATCCCGCTGCCCGGCCGGGTGGGGTCTGCCACTGACCCCGTCCCATCACACACCTGCTCCCTCTGCCTACTAGGGGCTAAAAGCAGCTGCACACAGCTGCAGCTGGACTTTTTACAGAGTGAAGAATAAAAAGGAAGAAAAGGGTCAGCCTATTGATTTTCACATGATCCTGACCATTTAAGAGAAGGAGTGGTAGGAGGTTTATTTCTCTCCCCTCTTTTTAAAGTTCGGTCTTTAAATTACTGTTCTAGTAGTTTGTTTTGGTTCTCTTCTCAAGGTGAGATCCCGCTGTAAATTTCCACTCTAAAAGGCTTATAGTACATGAAGTACAGTGGTGTACTGTGCAGACCTCTGCTGAGCATAGCCAACTCACAGCAGTAAACTCTTTTGCCTTGGCAAATTCTGCATCTTTATAGGAGAAATACTATCAGTAAAGGCATAGGATTTAAAGAAAGTAAAATGGAGAGTGAGAAAGAGTGTTGAATGGTCATAAAATACCTTCAGTGTGAGTTGTTAAAAAGTCAGCTAATTTAAATATTCATTTTCTGTATGAGAGCGAATGTGTAAGATCAGTAGTGAGTGAAATGAGGTGCTGGTCATGGTGCTCTGGCATGGCACTTTGCTTTTGTCCCCACTCCAATCACAAAACCGAGATGTCTTAGTCTGAGCTTTGTGTTTAGTCCTGACCTAGCTGGAGCTCCATGGGCTTCCCTGTTCACTGATGTCACATCCTTCTCTGGCTGGCTTTGCAGCAGTGACTGCCTCAGGGGAGGGAAGGGGATGGGGAAGAAAGAAGAAGGAAGAGGAAAAGAAAAAGAAAAAGAGAAACATTTGAAATTATCAGATACCTGATAGGGATACAATGGAAAAAGCATTTCTGAGACTGTCCATTTTAACATGTCCCTATATTTTGTTGGGTTGTTTAGTTTTCTAAAGTTCATTTGTAACCTTCTGTTCTTATTCATGCTCGGATGATGCACAAACAATGAAATCCTAGGCAACTACTCAGAAATCTAACAAAAATATAATAACAATCCAAACAAACAATGGCTAATAAAAATGAAATCAGATTCAACTCCCCAAATTGCTTGATTATACCAGTGTAATATTTTGCATTTAAACTAATACAGCTAAATAATATTTAGCTCAGTACTTTTGAAAGCCCTTTATGATACACTCTTAGAATGGAAAATCAATGGGAAAAAAAAGAATTAATGAAAAAACTAATTAAAAAATGTGAGGTAGAGGTAGAGGCTTAATTTGTTAGAGAAGCAAAAACAAAGGCCCTGAACCTGTTGTCCTACTGGCTAGGACATCCACCTGTACAAGGAACAATTAAAGTTATTTCATCAATATGCAAATACAGGAATCGGCTCAGGCAGGTCAGAGGCTGGAGGGATGAGATCCTGAAGCATTGTGTATAGGTTATTCCTATTTGTTGTCTGAAAGCTGAGTGAGACACTTCAACCTTCATGGACAAAAATAAAATCGTTCTGCCTCTAGTTCACCATTTTCTGAAAACACAGTTTGTTTTGCACAATCATATTGACAAACAAACAGCCAGGCCTGTTTGCAGAGGACCTCTCCTGTGTTCATCAGTTCCTTCCACTGTTAATCTCTTGGGGGGAAAAAGAGATCTCATGCACAATGTACAGATGAGATTGTGTTTCCCTGTCTCTCTAGCACTTGTAATCAAGCTTCCAGTCCTCCCTGGTCTAAAGAGAGCAATTTGATGCAGCTGTGCTCTTGGAACTCAGTGATGTAAACCTGAGCTTGCCTGGCTACTTTGGCCTTTAGCTATAACTGCACTTTACTTCTCCACACCAATGTTGGCTTTTTGTGAGCAGTTCTGAGGAAGGCTCAATTACTAGGCTTTTTAGAGATTACTAGGCTATTCAGAAGAATTACCTCCCCAAATTTGCTATTCCTATTTTCCTTTCCTCACCCAGCAGGAGCCTGCTCCTCTGAAACCAAGATTAACAGGGAAAGTTTGGTGTGGATGCCAAAACAAAAATAATATTGTCAAATATTTGTTATGCAAAAAATACATAGCAGACTGCACATGGCATATAGCATTAACTTTGATTCTTACTACAAATTCATTGAAGGAAACAAAACATGTAGTTGTGTATAGGAACAGAACTGTATTTACATGTCAGTCTGGATCTGTCAGGCACCTAATGGGATATCAGGGGCCTTAGCCAGAGCTGACAAGAGGTGAGGGAACAAACACACTCCTTTCGAGTGCAGCATTTCTCAGAGGAGTAACAGAGAACCCCTTCACTGCTCCTTCCCTGCCAATAACTCACATCATAAAGAACTGAAGCTGACTACTAAGTGACTGACAAAAGGGGTAACTTTAAATAAGGCTGATAGGAGAAGCCTGGGACCTGGCCTGTGTTTTGTGGCTCCTGAAAACTAACCTGCAGCACAGCTTCTGACTTGATTTGTCATCCAAAGAAAAATCCCTCTCAGAAGGTGGGCATACAGTTTTAAAATTCATCCTGGGTATAGTTAGGGTTTTCAAGTCTCTAGGTATGGTTTCACTGCTAGGAGTTTCTTTAAAGCTTTTAGGCCAACATTCAGATCAATAACATTAAAACACAGCTATACCTGATTTATATTTTTTAAGAGTTCTCTCTCTTGTACCTCCAGCTAAAACATAAACTTCACAAAAATGCTGTGCTTTGCAACGCAACAAACTTTAAATTGTTTGTCTGTTCCCAGTGCTGAAATTTCTCACTTACTTCAGTCATGTCCATGCCCCTCAATGGGTTGGTAGGGATTAGGTCCTTCAGGAGCTTGCAGAGCTCAGCCAGAGCCCATGGCACTGCCCCATCACATTTCAGCACCTGATCTTCTTGCTACTTGAGGCTGAGAAGATGAGAAAGCCACTCCTCACTCAGATTTCAAAGGACAGGCTACTTCCAGAGGTCTGCCCAAGTGTTTTAAGAAGACAGTTCCCTGCCAGTGCCTGGGGAACTGTTTCCCAACTGGCATGCCATGGGCTACAGTCAGTTTTCTTACAAATGACTGGAGCCTCCAGCTTTGGAATGGCTGCATAATCTTTTGGCTGGAACAGGAGAGGAAATTCACCTTCCTTTTTCTTGCTTTAATTTTCTGTAGTTTTGATTTATTTATTTTTATGTGAGAGGTATTGTGCAATGTTGAGCAATACCTTCCTAGCTATGTCACTGTTCTTGCCAGTTGACATTATTAAGGCTGCTGCTAATTTCTTCCCTCTGTCTTACATTCCTGCCTCTTTGTGAGGTGAGGTGGGGGTGGAGGCTTTCCCCAAGGAGCAGAGGCTGGTGCCCTGCAGAGCCCTGGGAGCCACCCCAGCTCTGCACTGGAGTATTTCTGTGGGGACTGTTCACCAAGCAGCTGCTCCATCAGCCAGCTACTCACCTCTTGAGCATCCCCAGTGCAGCCAAAAATAATCTTGTGGATCAATTCAGCTGCCATGGAGTTTGATGGAATGTTTCCCATTGATTTCTAATGAGATCTGGATGACAAGCATTTCTGCAGAGAGGCCCTGTCTCTAGCCTAGAGGCAGGAGAAACTAACATGTGGTTTCTCCTTTTTGCATAGGGTTATTCCCCCAAATCTTGCAAATAAGTGAGCATGTGGCCTGTGTAGCAAAGGAGACCCACTGGTCCATAGACTTTAACATTGACAGTGTCAGCTCCCCAGCCCTATGAGTGTAGCTATTCAGTATTATAACATTCAAAATAATTATACCTTTGAAATACTTCATTTGAAGTTGAAATGACTTTCTTTCATGAACTGTTTCTAATTATTGTACTTCAAGTGACAAATTAAATGTCATTTGAAGCAATTATACCCAATACTCAAAAAAATTATACATAGGTATGTCAATTAATATAATTAAGTCAAAAGTTACATTTCACAGCTGATTCAGCTTTTCCATTACAGCCTTGAAATTGCTCATGAGTTGAAAGCAACATTTGAACAAATCTCTAGCAAACCAGAACACTAAGGACTTATTTATTTTTATGCATTTATTAGACAAATTGGGAAAAGCATGAGTGATCCTACATGAATAAGAAGGAAAAATATAGTGTTCTTTTTCAGAAGCTGGGTTTTTTTCCCCCCATTTAACTTCAATAATTTTGTTTGTCAAAGCTCTAATAAAGGAACTCGTTGTTCCTGAGCCTCCACTGTTTCTTCATGGAAAAAGCAAACAAACATATTCTAAAGGGATTTATGTGTTAGTTTTAGTTTCACAATGGATATAATGTAGAGTGAGTGTAATTCAAGTGAGGCAACAGCATGCCAACTTGCTCCTTTCTAAATAGCCCCTAAAACACTGCTACTCTTTCTTGAACCACTTGGTTAATGAGAAGCTGGGGTCAGTAGTCTTCTCTTCTTTAGAAAGAAAAACAGATCATGAAGCCTGACATTTCTATGTGTAAAGCTCCACACCTCTGGACACAGGCAGACCAAGAGAGTAAACTTTCTTTGCTAATTGCTCCAAGAGTTCTCAGTGTGCTTCAGTGTGCTTCTCTACCTTGTATTTACACATCTCAGGCTTGTTTTCTTGCCTGTCACAGAAACTGCCTGCTCCGCCTGGTTAAGCATTTACCCAAACTTCTCTATTGTGGTGTTTGGGTTGACATCACCTGTAAAAGCTACAGGATCTTTGGTGAATGCAAGAGGGCTGATCGGTGCAGTCTTTAGCAGATAACAGCCCCAAATGATTTTTGCACAGCTGTGTTCATTCATGCTCCCAGAGAGCAGCCAGCGCTGCCAAGGGGACTCGTGTGCCCAGAGGGGAGCAGGGTGCCTGAGAAAAGCCGTGACACTGCGCAGGGAGCACGAGCTGCCAGCAGGAAAATGCAGGGCACCACTTGTTTCCCCTCAAGCACCCAGGGAACAGCAGTGTGATCACTGGCTACAGCACCACTCCCTAAAAACAACACTAAAGGACTTGGCTTTCACAAGTAATTTTCTTCCAGTATTTTTATGGCATTGTCAATTAACAAGATTAAACCAACGATAATGACATCAAGTATAATCCTGTGACCTTTTTGAAATTCTTATGATTTCTAAGTTTTCTTAAATCATAATAAGGCATCCATGATCCAAAAAGTCTATCTATCTCTGAGAAAAAGTGCTACACATTGACAAAATTAAGGGAGAGAACATGAGCCATAGATAGAATCTAGAGTTCTTGAAAGGTGCTGAAATTACAGCACAAGAGGCAGGTGGTACTCATTAATTCACAGATCAGATTCCATCTGTTTTGTCTTCCCTCCTTGCTGGTTAGTTTCCATAATTGAAAATAAAAGTAATCTAAACGGAATGTATATTTTGCTCCTCCTTTCACATGAAAACATTACTCCCTCATACTCTTTTAAAGGATGAGTTTCAATGTTTGACCTATTTTGGAACCCAGTGTGGGATGCAGTGGCTGAGATGCCATAATAATGAAGGCCATGGTGAAAATACCCCTAACAGATAAATACTCACGATGGGGAACCCAGAGACAAAATGAATGTTTCAGAAAACTAGCAGTGCAAGAAGCTGTGAAAGACCAGGGACTAATTACCACATTGAGAGACAGTTTCACATTGCCACAGTGGTGATGTGAACAGTTTAAAAAATAAATGTACATTGCTGAATGTACATGTCAAAAGATCCATCTAGATGTAAAATGAGAGATCTATGCCATTTTAAATGACAGTGAAGAAATGTGCAAACATCTGGTTTTTCTGGAAAGCTGTCTGTACTTGCAGTTGATTTTCAGCTGTAAAAAGGAGGGAGGTTAAAAGATCCTTTTCAAAACAATCTTCTCAATGAATAATGATAAAACGTAGTGACTTCAGTATAAGCTAATACTTTGGCAGATGAGGGACACACACTGAAAAAAGGGAAATGTAGCACCTATGTTTATTTTATTAAAATACTAAAACTAACTAAATAAGAAGAAGAGAAAAAAGAGCTACATTATAATTGCAGAAAAAAATCATTAGGAAAATATTTCTGAAAACACAAGGTATTGATATGTAAATTAGCATACTTTCATTAATAGACAACTAGGATAAAGATTCTATAATTAATCTCTTGAGACTAATGGAATGTTCAGCTATCTCTTGGATACTTATTTCTACTTGTGATTTGTCACACCTATTTTAAAATTTTTAAAAAGCCCAAACCAACAAACAAAAAAGCCCAAAAATAGATTAAAAAGTATTTACTCAATAAAAATAAGTATTACCAGGCAGATCTTTAAAAGGTATGGGCATGCTGGCATGTTTAGGGCAACATGCACTTGCCCTAAACACCTTGTGCAAGTCTAGTAGAACTTTGCTTCAGTCAGACAGAAAATATTTTGAAGGGGCTTTGGGGATTTTGTGAATTTAGGGCCTGATAATCCCCAAGTGAAGATGAGTGATGAAATCAGCAACAGAAAAGCATTGGCATTCATGATACTGCTCTCATCACTTGACAGTCTAGGGAGACTTCAAATGTTACTCTGTTTATAATGAAATGTACTTTTATTATCATGCCATTGTTTCAGTTCCAACTGAATGGCAAATGGTGTGCCTGGAATTTACAGGTATAATTTCTGTGGATTTTTTTAATTGCTAGTACACTGATTTGGTTGATAGAGACGAGAGAAGAGCTCATCTCTGACAAACCACAGTGAGAAAGCTGGGGCATGGCTTTATTAAGTTACATGCTCAGTTTCTCTAATGCCAGACAATTAAAATAAACTTAGAAAAGGTAGATAGACACATCAGCCTTCCCACATCATTTCCCCCCCTATAATTTAAGTGTACTAGAATGTTTTTTAACATTCACAGTCATTTCCATCTACTTGCCAGTCATTATCATGAGATTTTCATTAGCCTGACCCCCTGATATTAAAGTAATCGGGGGGGTCTGGGCAACATGTTCTCCATGTAATGTGAAGTTCTTCCCAGATGTTATACCACAAAGGTCTGGCAAGTCAGTCTGAAGGCAGCTGGGGCAAACAACCCAACTCTCTTCAGTCTTTTTCTTGGTAGGCATTAACATTTAAAATTTTTCAGTTGAATTTTGTTCAATGAGGTCCTAATACTACACCAAGTTCTCTGTAAAATGCTCTTTGAGGGTAAGAGTAGCCTTGTGATTGGTGAAACTTGGCAGAATGGGATAAAAGCATTTTACTTGTCCCTGATCTTTCCCATTGTTTTTACTTCCTAACCAGGTCAGTGTTGTATACATAAGAGTACCTAAATCAAAACTTTGTGAGTTAAATATACTGGTGACAGAAATTAGGTAGAATGTCTGACAATATTTGTCCATTTACAAACAGACTGTCTTTCTCCTAATATTTAGTGAGGGTTTTTATCAAGTCAGGACCTTGTTCCTCCTTGCTAAAAGCCCAATGGACTGTTTTGTTTCCCTGTCTTTTGACTGGCTTTAATGATGCTGCCTGCTAATTATAGGTTACTTTATAAACATTTAATTAAGCTTGGAAATAGTCCTACATGACAGGACATATTTCCTTATCCTTATCTAGGAGATAGGTATCAGAAGTGTAAATAGGACAAGGAACTTACCTATGAAATAAGGGCACACAATTCTGATTACCAAAGATACCTTTCATGCTAAATTTAATTCACAGTCATTCCTACAGGAAATGAGTAAAGATACTGAAAAATAAATCTCAGGAAAATATTTCACAAATAATACTTGAAGTTCTGTTAAACTTTTTATTGGATAAATCAAATTGCCCATGCAAAATAATTTACCAATAACTTAATAGAATCCTTAATCAGAAACTTGACTAGCATATTTCATTAATATGCTCTACAAGTTCATTAGCCATGAAAGAAAAGTTTAGCCATCTCTCTCTGACATCTTATTTATAAAACACATCAAACATATACCACACATGTGGACACCACAAACCCCAGGGTGCTTAGTTGGAGCTTTCTGGTGGGTGCATTCTTGAGGTTAAGTGCCAACATGCTCCTAAAATTCTTCCTCCTGGTGCTGCTCGTGAGGTGCACATACATTTATTCTGCAAGAAATGATTCAGGGTATGTTAAGTAAATCTCTCTCTAGCTGGTACATCTGTCAAAGGACAAGAACATTTTTCCTGTGTCCTCTTTGCTCTTCTCCAGGTTTATTGTGTTGGTAGATGTTCTTCTACTTTAGGTCCATAATTGCCTGGCCAGACCATTTTTTGCAAGGAATTTCAATGTCTGAGACATAGAGGGTGGGGTATAATGGAATTCTGATGACATTACCTACAGCAATAGTAAAGATTACTTAGACAAGGCACAAGCACCAATATTAACAGTCTTTTCTTGAATCTATTTTAAATGTTAAGTGCCTTTTCATCATTATAGTAAACCAAACTGATTTAATATGAGCAAATTTCATAACAGAAGAAACAAAAATGTGTGTAAATGTGAAAGCCTTATCTCCTGTCATGCCTTAAAGAATAATCTATTATCTGAGTTGCTCTGAAATTCTGATTTACTCCAGTTCTCTGCATCCCAATGGATTTTTCAGATATTGATTTGAATATGACTGCACACAATTAAAACAAATTATTTCCCAAGAGTATATAAGCTATTTACCATTTTGCCTCAATAGCTAGCTGCCATAATTTACCAGCCCAGAGCCTTGAAATTCTTTCATTTGTTAAATACATTGAAACAATTATTTTTTGTTTCACTTGTCAGCTGTGACTCTAATATATATTTCTTTCTCCCTTGATACTGTGCATTTGTTCTGTTCTGTATTAAATGGCAACTGCCATTTCTTATTAAAATCCTCTTCTTCTTTGGCCTTTAGACCTACTGCCTCACACAGACTCAATAGCAAGTTTCCAAACAGTCTTCCTTAATTATAAAGACAATCCAGAAAACACTGAGAGTGATTTGAACTGAATAAAGGAGTAAAATGTGGGCATAAAGACAGTAAGAGAACAAGTATAAGTTCAACAAAGAACAATTCCTGAGTACTTGACTCAAACCCACTCACCGTTTAAGAGCTTTAAAATAGGTATCAATCTTATGAAAGATGAGATGGAACTAAAACCATGTTTAGACAGCAATTCTTATCAAATGGAAGAAGCTTTAAATTTGATTTGGAGACGACTGGGGATAAATATGCATGGGGAATCAAAAGGTAGGTTCCTACACACAGATTTGGAGTGGGAAAGGGAGGAACTAGGAGACTACAGCAGTGATAATTGAGAGGAAGAATAATTGGGAAAATAATGTGTTTATGCAGAAATATCAGGAGCAGGAAAGCTAACAGAAAGAACTACAAGCTTTAGAGCATCTGTAAAGCTGTGAGATACATGACAACAGGACATGGTGCTACAGAACACTAGAACTTCTACAGGAAAGCATGGCTTGCTCAAAAAATAGAGTTAGAAGAAATGGGATGAAATGTCATGTCATCTAATTAAGATTATATATAGTCATTATGAAGCTCAAGACGATACAAGAGGATTTGCTGAAAATCTTTCAGTAAAGACAAATACTTGAAAAAGGAGAGTTATCAAGCTAAATATCCACCATGGATCACCTAATCAAAAATCTCTTTTTTAAAAGCATATTAAGGATTGTAGCTGGAAGAAATGGAAAACTGTGTCAACACTGGTTAATAGAAAGAAAGTATAGAAGGAGATAAAACATCCTTCCAACTCTTAGAAAAAAAGAGATAAAATCTCTTTCAAAGTTGCAATATCTCATCAGGGTCACAATTATACCCTGAAAAATGGGATGAATTTCCTCCTAATGCAGAAAAAATAATGGAGGTACTGGCCAGTAGGGCAAGGAGGACCTGCAGCTGCCTCAGTAGGGCTGCATTTCCATTTGATATGTCTCCAGATAGAAATAAGCTACATTTTTCTTCCTTATGTGTGCTTATGGTGCACCATTCACAAACTGTATTGAAAAGAAAATGTATTGAACTTCAGTGCCTGTCTCTGAATAGTTTGCATTTCAAAAGCATCTGTAGATATCAAAGGTAAATAATGCAACAGATAACAGTCATTCAATAGCCTCATTAAAGTAATTGCTGTATTTAAACTGGAAAACTTTTCAGGTATTTTTATACTCTGTAGTGTCCACTGAGAAAGGAAGTTTATATGTGTGTGTATATGTGGTCTCTATAATTTCAGTTCAAGAATTTAATTCAGGGAAGAGCATGCCTGGTGAATGTGAACATTTGAAATGAATGGGCCCTAACTCTGAAACTGTCCCATCACCTACAAGGTTCACCTGCCAGTAGTGTCTGCAGGGAGCCTGCTGAATCCTCCTTCACATAACTACAAAAGCCTAGATACAGGCTCATTATGAGATGATTGGTCTCATTCCTATGTGAAATGAAGAGAAACAGTTTTGCTAACACCTATCATGGAGAAATAAAATAATTGTACTTAGGAAAGTTAAGTACGATAGAAAATTAAAGATATAATAATAGAAAAACCCAAAACCACAGGACTTGCAGGTAGGGCTTCTTAACAAAGTAACGTGAAAATTAGTAAACCATATTAGCAAGCAAAACAAAACAAGCAAACAAACAAAAACCAAAACAAATAAAACAGAAAGAAGAAAAGAAGAAGGGACAAAATTGCTGTAAGAGTAGAACTGTACCAGAAATAAGAAAAGAACAAAGAGGAAGTCACTATCCAGTTCTACATGCAAAATGATAAAAATGAGTGATTCAAAGAAAGCTGCAGCACTCCACTCTCTACAAGCATAATTTAAAAATAATAATAATAATGGAAATTAAAAATCATGTTAAATCTTAATTAGATAAATGATACATTTGCTATCTTTTCAGAAGAGAGGAGTCCAGTCAAGAGTTCAAAAAGAAAAGATGAAATCATTGCTTCCCACTCTAGCTCGTGGCAAAATTCTTGACTACAAAGCATTCCATCTATGATAATTTTGGACATAGATAAAACTAAGGCAAATGAGAACAAATGACTGTGTTGCCACAGCACACTGCTTCCTCAGTATGGACACTATGGGCTAGAGATGACCAAAATGAAGATATTTTTTGATAAAATAGTTGTGTTAATCTAAGCAGGCCCTAAAGTGTCACTGGAGAGCACTTTGGGATGGCCTTGGAGCAGTATCTGAGACAGTGACCTTTTCAAGGAGAGGGTAAGTTAGGGAAAGTCCCAGAAGCCTGGAGAAAGGGAAGTAATTAAAAATGGCCTTAAAAATGTGATCATGGTAAACCTCAGAAATTATAGACTGGTGTAATTTAAAACCTCTGAGAATTTAAAAAAATAATAGTGTTGGAAACTATGGGCAGGTTGACCTAGAAGGCAGCAAAGTAACTAAAGCAGCCAATACTGATGTAGCAGAAACGGATCATACAAGTAGGATTGTTTTTTAAATTTAGTATGTTAACTGGCATAACTGGCATGATGGAAGGCATGGGTGGGACCATATCTCAATTTAAAAAGACTTCTCATTTTGTCTTATGCATCATCCCCATAAACAAGCTAAAGAATTACGTTTTACACTTAACTTCTATCAGGTGCATTTATAATTTATTGTAAACCGGCTTGGGTTGGTGTGTGTGTGTGTGCAGGGGAGGTCACTGGATATTCTACAGAAATCCTAATCAATGCCATCAACTAGATTTTGGAAAAAAAGAATTCACATATAAAATTTCAGTATGACATTCAAAAAAAATCAGGTAAAAGGATAGAAGCTTCCAGGAGACAAAAAGAAAAAGGAATTTGCCTCAGCAAATAACAATATGAAATTAAGACAAGTACAAAGAACATGTACTTGCAACTTTGTCCTCTTAGCAGTATAGCAGTGTAGAGATTAGCAAGCTGTTGCTCACAAAGGAAACATAAATCAACACAGTGATTAAAGAGGTGAATCTTCTCCATACATTAAGAATGTTAAATGCCACAAATGAGAGAGCTGTTCTATTTGATGCAGCCAGCCATGCCAGCAATGCAGCTGCTCAAACACCAATCCAGCACTGGGCTCTCATACACACATACAAATGCAGCAGAGAGGTGTCTGAAAGAACAGCAGCAAACAAAAGCTTAGAAAGCACACAAAAAAAGGCTGGTGGGAGAGGGAGTTGAGTCTCCAGAAAAGCCTCATGAGCAACATGGAAGGAAAGACTTCAGCCATAAAGGGAGCTGGCAAGGGGATAGAAATTCCTTGGTTTTATGTGGCCCTATGGAGAGACTGAGGAGGTATGTTCAGTGGAGAAGACAAAGGAAATAACATCCATTCTTGGTAATTTGTGCTTGGTCCTTTTGAGAGGCCCTGGTAACCAAGTGGTCTATAGACTTCACCACTGGATATGGATGTCTGTTGAAAATTGTGTTTTCTTGTCCTCCTGTGTTATCTGCCTCAGTGTGGTGAATTAGATATTTTTTGTTTCATTTGTTTTGTTTTTTTTTTTAGATATAGATGCCTAATTATAGACATGCATGTAAAGCACACTGCACCCCAAGGCCTCCAGTCTTTTATGACTTCATCTAGGAACCTGGAAGAGTTCTCAGTTGTTCCCTTCTCTTCATGCCTGTGGTTCTCCTCCCCTGCAGCTCAGCAGGAGATGGCAGAGGGACTGTTGGTCACCTGCTCTCTGTACTTGTTTGATGTCTTTGGGTCCCCAGCTTGGAAGGAGCCTTTCATCCTGAAAACTTGTGATTCCTTCTATAGGTCTGCTTTGAAATCAAACTAACAAGAACTGTGCAGTTCCCTCAATGAATGACTGATCATATCCCACAGTGCACATCCACCTTTTTGCTACCTTATATTTGTGTCTGAAGGGACAACAACGTGAATTATTCAATTTTGCCCCAGAATAAGGAATATTATATACTGAGTGATCAACATTTCCTACCAGGAAGATCAAAATTTCCTCAGAATGCTTTCTCTTTATGCCATGAGTCTTTATGATCTTGTGTTTTTTCCTATGAAAGAAAAAACAAACTGCCTGTTTGAAACTATTGTGCTGAGCACATCCACAGCCAGTGGTCTGTGAAAGTCTGGATGTCCTTGACTTGCAGTTACTGACACCTAATCTGCTGGCTATTTACATTTACACATTCATGAGTACATGGATTAGGGCTGCAAACTTGTGACAATACTTCTGTGTGTTACTTGGTTAATGCTTTGTACTTTTGCAGAGGCACTTTCCTTCAGTCTTACTATCATTAAGCTTTTACATGATGAGTGTGTGCATGTGTGTGTGTATTTGTCCAGTTTTTCCTGCCTTGCTGTTATTTTAGTTTATTAATAATTCAGGCTTTTCAAACTGCCTTGTACAGGATAAATCCCTCCCCCTTTATTTGACGATGATAAATTAAGCTATTTAAAGAATGACTCATTACAAGTATATATCCTGTTGGTGCCACCACCCTCCTACACATAATAATTATTGAAGTTTGCAATGTGACGCACAGTCAGCACTTTCAGAGCAGAGTATCAGTGCTGGTGGCTACAGTGCCTGAATACCTTCCTGGCACTGGTTACCCATGGCAACTAAAATGATCTGTTTGGGGAGATAATGGCTTGTTGTTCTGTTTGATAGTTTTGCTGTATTCTTTCCTGTTTCAATTACAACAGAAATCTATAGATTTAAAAATTCATTTTGAAAAACAGAACAGTGAACAAAATTTCACTGTTGGTGTTTGTGCAAATATGAAGTTACAGAAATGTAACATCATCTCATTGAAGATTTTTTCACTGTAACAAACCCCCTTGGGTCTAAAGTAATGAAATTAAATCATTCTACCTTGTCTATATGTGTTATGTTTTATTGTTTGCTAGTAAACACTTACCCTGGAGGGTTTGGCAAGTGTAAGAAAGTGGGAGAGCACATCATGATTTCTACTTACCGCGTGCCCATTATTTGCAGATCTTTATGATTTTTCATTGTTATTAATAGCATTTTAAGCAAATGATCCCAAAGGTAGGGAGGAGAATCACTTGCTTCTAATCTGTTAATACAAACTTATTTTTATATAACACACAATTTGATTTGTAAGCTAATGAACACTTTCCCTGCTACAAGCAGTTGATAATTGGCAAGTATTTTTAATTGGCAATACTGAGCCGCAAATATTTTGGATTGTTCAATCAAACTCAGTGTAACCATGATGTCTTTTGGCAGCTTTTTTATACCATAGCATGCTTAAGACCAGAATATCTCTCTCACAGCTGCTGGATATCCAGTAATGGAAAAGAAAGTAGAAATAGCAGAATGGCCTTGCTTTTACATCGCTACTTAACAGCAAGAGCACGACAGCTGGGCAGGGCACTGCCTTTTGGACAGGAGCACCACGCTGCCCCTCCATCTCTGGGCAGCTGTGACAGCTGGTGCTGACCCTGCCCTCCATCTTCCCTTCTCCAAAGGTATCTTAGAACTGCAAAAAGACATTTTGGTCCCTTCAGCACCTTCCCTCTGTAAAAGATTCTTACAAGTCATATGAAGATCTAAAGCCACTTTTCTCAAAGTGGCAACAGTCAGCGATTTTAGGCACATCTGCCTTTGTTTGGAAACTGTGCTGCCATCCCATTACCTGCTGATCCAGCCTGAGGTGATTTCTGACTTCCTTCCAAGAGCAAAAAAATTTCCTTTGCATCTAACCTATGCACCACCCATCCCTTTATCTTGGGAATCCAGTGGGATTGCTTATAGAGCCAGATAAAAACCTTGCTGCATGTTTAGGATATGCAGGTGTGAATGTATGATTAATTTTGCCTATTGTGGGTCATAGGGCCTAGAGGGAAATGTAAAAGATTTTCTTGTCCATTTTACTGACAGTATCTCCTTTGAACAAGGATATCAATCCTGATACCCTTAAACTTCTAAGTTTTAGGTAAGAAAATGGGACTTAATCCATCACTGATCTAAATCAGGTCCTCAAAATTTGGCCCTATGGCAGAGAAGCTGTTTTCTGCTCATTGCAGCTAGGATTCTGGGTTATGATTAAATAGTATTATTTTCTAGCTATGCTCACCAACATTTCCAATATTCCAAACATCCACAGTCCTAAGAAATTTAATTCATCCCTTCACATGGCAGCAATGTAAAATTCAAGAAGTCTTCATACTATTATCCTTGAAATACAAAATATTCTCAGCGTTATTTTTAGTTGGGTGTCCCAGAGAAACCAGCTGTTCCCAGGGAGATAGGAAGCAAAAAAAGCACCTTTGAGATGTCTCGGTAAAATTCTTTGTGGTGAAAGTCTGGGTTTCCTTTTTTTGTGGGGAAGGGAACAAAGGATAATGTTTAGCCTCTGTATAGCTATATTCCTGTAATTTCAAGACTAGCCTTTCCTCACACATAAAATCACATCTGTTACTGAATTTACCTTTTTTAAGATTTTAATTCTTTAGTTTTGTAGGAAACTGGAAAATCAGTTCCTCTGTCAGTTGTTTCCACCTTAATAAATAAAATGTCAGGAGTCCGGCCTTAGTTGTAGAGAACCCTGTGTTATCAAAACTCATGGAAAACACCACTATTTTGATTTACTACCATTTTACACCAATCTTCTTCTCTCTTTGCAGTAGCATGATCAATAGCCTGAAGTGTACAAGAAAAGCCTTATTATACTAGGCTCTATTCTACCCATTTTAAACCCAGTGCAATGGTAATTTGATTATGCTGAGGCTGAGATCAATCTAATCTCTGCTGCAGAACACAGATCATCAATTTTGATTTCACTGACCAAGCATCTTCTCTACTGGGAAGCTTTATGAATGATGGACCACATCAATGAACGCTTACTCTGAGAATTGCTCCATATGTTGTAGCACAGGGATGATTCACCTCATTCATTCAAGGACTGTTTGAGTGAAGGGACACGATGATAAGATGGTTGGTCATATATCAGAGTGATTTTGTATATTGCAATCTGCAGGCTCACCAGGTGTGGTATTTCTGTGTACTGGTATCCCAGTGAAACCAGGATGTGGTCACCAATACCCAACTCTTTGGGGGAAACTAGCAGCACTGTACAGATTTTAGTGTCACTCTTGTAAGTTGAGATTCTTAAGAAAGAAGATTTCTAAAGATTTTCTAAAGAAAGCAGCTTTGCAGAAACAGCCCTGTGAGCCCTGGTCATAAGCAAACTGTGCAGGAGTCAGCAGGGTGACTTTGCAGCAAGGGCATCCATCTTCATCCTGGTCTGCATCAGGGCAGAGCCAACAGCTCCAGAGCAGTGATCCTGCCCTGTTGTTGGGCACATGTGAGACCACATTCAGACATTTTGTCCTTTCTGCAGCTCCTCAACAGGAGGGTTGCCATACTGTATCAATTCCAGTGGCAGACCATTAGGCTGCAACACAGAGTACAATGGAATAGCTGAGAGAATGGGGTTTGTTTAACCTTAAAAGAGATGGCCAAGGGGCATCCTTTTGCTGTCTGCAACAATCTATTAGGAGCGTGTAGAAAGGACAGAGCCAGAGGTGCAGACTGGAAGGAGGAAAGGCAGAAGTTCCTATCTAGAATACAGGAAATTCCAACCTGATAGAAGGGAAAATTGAGATGAGAGGAGTCAAATATTGGAGCAGGTTGCCCAGAGAGGCTGTGGGAACCCCATCCTCGGTTGGAATCACACCTTAGGTATATGGGGCCCCTTAGGTATATGGGGCCCTAAGGACCCTGCTGTGCTGAACTTGGTAGGAAAGAGAGAGGAGAGTGAGGGTCCCCCCAGGGTCCCTCCCTCCCAGCCTATGCAATGCCATGTCACATAAATAGTTGTGTTTTGTTACAGTGATAATGTGTTCTTTTTGCATCACAAAAATTACTCACAGCTCAGGGCCTTTCCCAAGGCTGTGTGTCACTGTCTCCCATGCTGACTGCATTATACTTTCCATCCTTTCAAATATTTACATTTCTTGCTCCACACCTGCACCAAGTAACTCAGCAGTTGCAGGCCATGCTCTGTCCCTGAGCCATCTGCTGTACTCGGCAGCCACACTCCAAGATCTCTTAGCCTCCAGAACTGGCAGATGCCAACTACACTTCCCTTTGTCAACTTTTGGCCTGTGCTGGCTCCTGAGTCATGGCTGGGAGTTGTTTGGCTGAGTGCAAGTTGGTCTCTGCCAAAACTGTGAAAGGGTCAAGATAACAATAGCAGAAATGACCATTTCCCATCACCTGGGTCATAAACAGTATCAATTTTTAAAAACTTGACTTCTCTAGGTTTGTATGTAAGGGAGGATGAGGTCTTCATTTTACTGCTTGAAATAGAGAGACATCTACTGAAAACAATGCTCAGGGAAAAAAAAGGTCAGCCACCACACAAAACTGACCTGGGCATCCCTGGTAATTTGTTGTGTGCGTGTGGTCTTGTTTTTTTCAAGCAAACAGTGCACATTGGTCAGGGAGTCTCTGTAAATATTATCCTTTCAGATTTTTTCTTTATCTTTCTTCCCCTTTTATTCTACCTATAGAACACTTCTTGAATCAGGAGCACAGTATTGTTAACATTCAAGCTATGTGATTATTCAGGTTGCTCAAAAAGCACAGAAAGTGACCTACAGAGAGACACCTGTAGACCAAATGTGATATACATAAGGTTATTTCAATGTTTCTCATATGCACAGCTGACACTGCATTGCACAAAAGTGAATTCTAGGGGGAAAAGTATGGAAAATTGTTGCTCTGATACGACTGTGTTTTCACAGTGCTGGTAAACTGACAGAGATGGTAAAGAAGGAAATATAGCAAAGCTCATCATGTTTTGGGAGACATTATTAAATTAAGCTGCAACTTGAGCAATAATTAATTAATGCAATGAGGAAGATATAGGGTGGAGATCTCAAAACAACTCAGCATCAGCCTGACTTTGTTCCAATTGAAGTCAAATTGACTTGCTCCCAGTGACGTCAGTGGGAGCAGAGCTACATCAGTACTGAGTATTTCTGACAACTCAATCTCTAATATGTGCTGACGCAAATTGTCAGGAATCATTTGTGGTTTCAGGCATCCAGCACAAGGCTCCATAATAAAGTCCATCTTCTGGGACAGGTGTTCAACCTGGAGATTACCAGGTTCAGTATAAGTCTTCTAGCCAAACGTCACAAATCAATTTTGAACAGTTAAACCTCAGCAAATTATTTACTATGGTATTTCCCAGTATCTGAAATAAACTGAAGTAATTTTTGTGTTCAGTTCAAGGAACTTTCAGTGGCCTTCGACAATATATTTTGTTTCAATTCTTTCATTTCTTTCATGGAATATTACAATTTCTGCAGAAATTGCTTTTTCTTTTGAAGTGATTTTTCTTAGAAATACTCCCAAGCAACTCTATTAATTAGACATGCTCAATCACACCAAGGAATATCAACATGTATTGCAAGTGTCCTTGAAGTCCACATGGACAGTAAGTTATTTTTAAAGCAAGTAAATGTTTTTTCTCTTTTCATTGCAGTGACATTCAACATATACCAGACAGTTGCCAACTTCAGAGGCTGATATGATTCCTTCCCTGCATGTTATCCAGCCATAGCAGATCTCCTCTTCCTTTTTTTTAAGATTTACTCTTTCAGTTTTCAGGTGGACTTTGCACTTCATTTTCAGTCAGTATTAATAGGCTAATCCAACCCTGGCCTCTAATATCTTGGGTTTTGTTCTCATTTGGAACCTGTGCTCTAGTACAGTGTCCCACTGATTCTCCTGGCAGTCACAGGAACAGATACACAAATGGAGGCTTTGGAAAAAGCTGGACACACCAGAACTTACACCTCTTGACAAGGCACAGAAAAACCTCTGCTTTAGTCCATCTCCAGACCCCTCCAAAGAAAGATCCATGCAAGTTTAAACCCTCAAGCCATAACCATGAAATAATACCTATGTTGAGCAGCTGATGTCCACTCTATGTTGTCCTCTCATGTGAGATACAAGTATCAAATGAGGAATTGCATTTACAGTGGGGGAGATTCCATTGTCCTTCTGTCAATCTAGCAATCAAACATGGAAGAATTTCTATTTATTTGTTAACCTTACAGTTAGGTGTGTTTCAACTTTGTTCTTACTTGGATAAGAACACAGGCTGCTGATATGAAAACATGTTTCCTAACCCTGTGACACTTTTAATGCAAATCAAACCATGTGTATTATAGGTGCAAGATTGATAAGATTCTCTCTGGATATTTTTGTGGCTCTTATAGGATTCCATAGGAAGGTTTTTGATCTTTCCAAAACGCAGCTTTATCTACAAAGCATGTAGCAGCTCAAACAGCAGAGGGTGCTTTGTAAGCAAATACAAAACACTTGATCTAAAATTATTGCTGTAGATAGATCCTGCAGCTGTGCAGATGCTTTACTACCAGTTCTATTCATGAAGTGGCAGATTCAATGGCTCACTCTTATTAGAATTGTTTCAGACACTCTAATAAATCTCCTGTGAAAACCACCCCCAAAATTCTACATGCAAAGGATAAAATTCTACATATGCAAGATAGCTCCATGTTTTTAAATAAGGTGAAAAATATGCTATGAAATAATGCATTATTCATAGATGCATACTGTTTTAAGACCTTAATAAAGAATTTGATTAATAGTCCAGGCACGTGCCCTGCATATTTATACCCTGGTATGCATACAAATGTAATGTATAGCATTGGATACTTGTAACAACCTCTTGTCTTTTATGCTTTTTAAGCACTTATGATGCAGAGCAGTTAAGTTAAATTGCAAAACAAAACCAAGCACAGCAAATTGTTATCAATCTGCAAAGTGGGTGGTTGGTCACCCTTTAGAGGAAGCTCTATTTCATAGAATCATAGACTCCATATCCTGCACTGGGAGGGAGCCTCAAGGATCACTGAAGTGCAGCTCCTGGCCCTGCACAGGACAGCCCCAAGAATCACATTGTGTGCCTGAGAGTGTTGCTTTGGGATCTGCCAAAAAATGGAAAGGACTTTCCCCTCCTTAACATTGCAGTCTGTTTCCATTGCATCTCACTTCCAACAAGGGAAGTTCAGCACTGAGCAATGAAAAGAAGGGCAATGTTTTCAGGCCTGGAAGCAGGTGGGAAAAGAAAGACATCATTAGACCTTCAGTGATAATATTTATTACCAATTTTCAGTTTTGAATTTTGTAATTTTGGAGCTGTGATGACTTTCAACAGCTGATGATCTCATCCAAAGAACTTTGGAAGGAAAGGTGGAAGAAAGTTGTATTTGGTACCATCCATTTCACCTTGTTATAGTGACACAAGTGAGAGATGGTAAGTTGAGTAGAGTTGAAAAGAAAAACAGAAGATATCAAAGACATGAATAAGCCTGTTTCAGAGGAATCACTACAGAACTGAATCACACAAGTAGAAAATATTGGAATAGGAAAGAGAAACAAAGGTGTGGCTGCAGAATTACTATTTGGCAGAGCCCTTAGAAGACATCAACAATCAGATGCACCCAGGATATCATTGGGGTAAAATCAGTTACTGAGTTAGAAAGTGCTCCACAGAGTACAGAGAAATCCTGAGATATGACTCCTCTCATGCCCAAAGTTTTTAAACTAAAGACTTCACTCATAATTTCACATCTTGATTTCTTCCACACTCTGGCTTACAAGACCCCTTCTTGAAAGATCCTTTCTTCCTTCTTCAATTTCTGCAACTGAATTCTCATTGAGATGCAGCTTCTGTCTGCACATGCCATGACTACATCAAGACCCCTTAATTCTAGGACAGGTTCAGGGCTAGAGTGGACCATGGGGATCATCATTTGTTTGACTTCTGTAAGGAATACATCCTCAGCACTAAAGGCCTGAATTGTCGACTGCATCTTATTTTTTTTCAGAAACGATAATAAAGGCCTTCAACCCCCTGACTTCAGTTATTCCATTGGCAGCTTTTCTTCATGAATAAAAATTTGCTATCATTTTGTAGTCTGAAGTTGCCATTTTTTTTCTCAATCATCAATTGCCAGAAAATTCTTCCAATTAGGTCCTTACAAGACCCTATGAAGCAACTTTTTAATATATATTTTTAAATGAGGGAGGAAAGAGATCTAACTCTTCCATTTTAGACATCTTTAATGTATATATAAAAAATGTATATTTCTTTTCAACTCTTTTTGGTTAAGCATAAGTTTTGAGAAGCTGATGAATCATTGGCTTAAATATTGTACCAATAGCATTTCCTTGCTATTTTTATTTCCTGGTAATAAGGCATCTTCTGCATTGGACTCCAGAGGACATGAGTAATGGGAAAGGAGAAGCAGTAGAAAGTGGTTGCTGTTATAAACAGAAATAGAAGTCAATACATAGATTTGTCCAGACAGTAGGCAGGGCTACAAGGTGATATACAGCACAGCCACCTTAGAGATCAACACTGAGTACAAAAACTTGGGAAAGTTTCAAACTGAGAGAGCAAATCCAGACTAAAATGAGAGGGAGGATTGAGCATTGAGCCTATATTGTGGTGGTGGTGGTGGAAGGGCATCATCACAGAAAGATACCATGAGTAAAAAAGACATTATGGCAGGAGGAGCAAAACTGTACGATCCTTAAGGTGCCTTCTGATTAGGCCATTCTGTGATTGTATGATCCTATTATTCCAGTAAAAGGTGATTACAGCTCTCAAAAATACTGTGATTGAGGAGGAGGAGGAGGAAAGACAAGGAAAAGACAAGTTAGGGAGATGAGTGATGACATGAATGGTGAAGGAGGGGGAAGCAGTGGGAGACAAAGACAGAGGAAGAAGCTTGTTATGGCAGGAGTCACCAGATGGCATTGTTACACGTAGTCTTAATGGTTATTTTCCTTGGCATGTGAGCAAGTTTTTGTTTCAGGAAAAATACCTAGTGTCTTAACCCTTATAAATGTCTGCAGAGGAGTCATAACAAGCAGCTGAGCAAGAGACAATGTTACAGATGGAAACTCTGAAGGATCTAGACAAGAAGGTTTGATTTTAAAGAAAAAAAAATTAACATTACTAGCTCGTCATGTTGACTTTGTTGATCCGTGACTGATGTGTAGACAAAAGAACTGAGCAAGAACTACAAGCAAATCCAACTTCTTTTTTTTTTTTTTTTTTAAAGCAGTGAGATAATCTCTAAGGCCCTGACAGCTCCTATCCTTCAGTAGAAAAGCAATCTGATGATATCAGGAAGGACGTAAGGTCTGAAGACAAGAATCAAGTAAATGGAGGAAAGGACTATGAAGTGGAAAAATAGAAACATTGGAAAAGAACAGGGAAAACATTAGATACAATCAATGGGTAGTGAAGCATATCTGCAAGTCAAGGCAGTCAATAGAACAGCAAATACAGAACAATGAAAATGCCTCAAAATACCATGTAGAAGAGATATGTAGCCAAAATGGTGTAGGTACAACATTAGACTGGATTTTTTCCAGTCTATTCTAGAAATGTTAGCATATTTAAATTACACAAACTGCACTAGAAATGAAGACTTAAGGAGTAGATCGTTGCTGGGGCTGGGAAAGACTTTGGAGCAGAGGGTGCAAGAATATCTGCAACACACACCACTTGCACTGATGCTGAATGGCAACAACTGGCTTCTATATACAACACAAAGCTATTACATTTATTACCACTTCTGTTTACTGTTCAAGACTAATTCAAGGCTCCTTCCTTTCCCAGTTCTTGGGCATTAGTCCAGTGTTAGATTTGAATTCTCTAAATAAAAAAAAAAAAAC
>VZRX01009622.1:85024-117890 GCA_013398075.1 Notiomystis cincta | reverse complement strand
AAAAAAAAAAAAACACAACCCCAACCAACCAAAAACAAAACAAAACAAAACAAAACAAAAACAAATGGCTTTTAAATGACTGCCCTCTTGCCAGAGAGCAAAGTCCCTAATGAAGTCCAAGAGATGATCTCTGAGGCACACTGTTTACTATTGAAAGGAAGCTGGGGAGAGAAGATGTAAACAAGTTCATTCCCACTCTTCTCTGGGTAGAACATGCACTGCATGTTCACTTCTCCTTCCCATGGCCTGACCTTTATAACTCAAATGGCAAAACAAAAGCCTAAGAGTTCTTCACAGTCTTGAGTACTCATGGAAGCTTGTCTGTCACAGCTTAAGGTTCCCTTGCAGAAAGGACACTTCAAGACCCTTTACATTCTTCCATAATAAAAATTAATTCCACTTAATTGCATTTGGTAGTAAAAATCCATCTAGGTGAAATTCTGGACCCCCTGGAATCAGACCTCTGACTTCCTCAGTGAGCAGCCTCTGCTTTGAGCTTGAGCTGCAGCACAGAATTGTCCCAGGTGGAAAAAAAGCAAATAAAGTGGGAATCAAAAAGGTCATTCCTAGCAAGGCTAAGTCAGCTAAGCTGTACAGCTAGCTGGGTGGCAGTTTTCCAGGGTGATGTCCTGAAGCAGACTGTGCAGTATGTGTACAGCTGGTTTCAGGAGAGAGGCTCTGCAGACAGCCTTGTGTTCCCTCAGCAGCACTTTAACTCCCACCCTAGCTTCACTGATAGGGGTCTTTCAGCCCACTAAGGCTCAAATCACTCTTACCTTAAAGATTTCAACCCAAAACACTCCACAGAGTGGAAAAAAATCAAGTAGCTGGTAGTTGAAAACAGGCTTTAAAAAAAATAAAGAAAAGGTACAGTATAGAGAGTTTGGGGTAATGTAGATAATGCACCATTGGAAGATGAAAACCATCTTGATAAGGAGAGAAGGACAATGCAGATTCCCCATGACTGCTCTGAGGTGACATGGGTACCCTTGCTGTGGTTCCACTGTTCTGCCTCTCATCTTCTCCTGTTAAAAGGAGGAGTCTTCTGTGTTCAGCGAGATCTCACAACCACCTCCACACCTCTTTCCTGTCCTCAGTCCTCTTCCTCTTGCAGTCATTGCATAAAGAACTTTTTAGGAACATACTCAACCACTAGGAAATCCCAGACACAACCCAGAATAATCTTATCTGGTTTCAGAGCCAGCTATTCAGCTGTGCCCAGACCTCTTTCCCATTCTACCCCGGGAGCCCTTCCAGAACTACCTGCTCTTTGAAGGGCCACGTTTTTAAATAGCATTAGCTATTTTCAGCTAATCAGGGCCTGCTCTACTTAAAAGCATATTACACCTGCTGGTATTTAAAGTAAATTTATAAAAGGAAACAAAGCACTAATACATGCCTCTGCCCATCTGTTCTCATATCCACATGGACTCATGGACCATTTCGTATCTCTAGTGAAATAAGGAGTTATCTTGTTAATACAGAAGACTAAAAGGAGCTATATTATATGTGGAGGATATCTCTTTAAATGTAAGAAAAAAAATTAACACTGTAATAAACTGGTCCTTCAGTGATATTTTTAAGCAGCAGTTTATATTTCTGTACTAGTATTTTCTGGGTCTGGATTCCATGCCTTCACATTTTTGCTCTGTTTGGTTTAGCTGATCCCAGTTACATAATTGTTCTCCTCAGTCAGTAAACTTAAAGGTCAGTATAACATAACATCAAAATCAGGATTATATCATGTGAAGGGGCAGCATAATCAACCAATGTGCTTTGTATCTGACTAGCTCCTCCCTGCAGCCTGTCTGTTGTGCAACTTGCATCTCATTGATACAGGCCAGAAGAGTGGCATCTGTGCCACCACTCAGGTTTAATGCTTTGAGATGTCATCAGTTCCCAAAAAAGGAAAGTTTTTCAGTTTACTGGAAACTGGGGAAACATGGTATGTAAAAAAATACAAGGGGAAAAACAAGGAACAATGGTTGCTAGGAAATTCATTGGAGTCAACAGGTATGATCATGTTCTTTCAGCCCTGGATCACTTCCAAACTAAAGTAATAGTAGCGAGGTAGTACAGGTACACACTTCTATACATTGTAGACACCACTTCCACTGCCTAGGTCCAGGATGTTCAAGTACAAAAAAGATTTTGTTTCCAAAAATAAAAATGGCAACTGTATATTTTTAAAGATGTATAACAGTGAAAACTCCCAAGAATGTTCCAAGGAGCTCAAGAGTCTCTCAAATCCTCTAGGCCAATGACACAATTTCAAAAATTTGGAAACCAGAATGCATTTTAGAATATTGACCTCAAAGGAAAAGTATCAGTGTAAGGGTAATTTCCACTTTGTCAAAAGGGTCAATCCCATATCACTTGCATTTTCACAGCTGAATGTATATGCTGACTTTTGAAAAGGAGGTACCCGTTGTTTTAAATAGCATGTTGCCAGTTAACCTATGCTATTCCCTTCTAGTAATCTGCAAATTTTGTCTGAGTTCCCTTTAATTTTGGCACATGTCTTTCAGTCTTCTTAGTGTGCACTGGAATTTGTCGATATGCTTTGAAGTTTTTTAGTATTAAGAAATTAAGCTGATTAGAGAGGCTACATTTATGAAATTACAGTTTTGGACATATTAGTAAGAACTCATTCATTTGCCACTGAAAATTTGGAGATTTTAGAGATTTGCCATGAGCAAACATGAGCATAGGAAGATGAAACTTCAAAGACAGACAGAAAGCAGTTTTTGAACAGACAGAATTCAAACACCATCATTGCAACTCACTTACTTTTTTTAGTAAAAATACCAGAACTGTTCTTCAACATGTAAAGCACTATTCATCTTGCAGCATAGATACAACACAGTCACATTATGCTCTCCAAATCAATGCTGTTAATCTAGTTTAGCATCACACTTGCTATCTTTCATGAACTGAAGAGTTTGCCTGTGACTTTGTTCACAGAAGGTCACATTCCAAACCCACTCCATTTTGCATGTATTAAGGACAAACTCCTAGCAAGTGAAAACCTGTTTTAACCTCTTACACAAGGGTACAGAATAATGGTTTTTCTACAAAGGTGACAGAGTTTTGGCCAAGCATGATTTCCAAGGGCTTGACTTACAGCTGAGACCGATCATCTGTTTTGTTATTTGTTTTGGTGTGCAACCTAATATTTGCTTAGGCTAATGATTTGAAAATCTATAATGCATTGTCTGTCTGTGAAATTTTTAATGAGTCAGCCTCAGATCATAGCTCTTGTTTTTGTTCTCTCTTATCAGGAGAGAGATGGAGTCCATGGAGGGAGACGATGACAATAAGCTCTCTAGAACATACCAAGTTGGGTGATTCAGCAGTGTCTCCACACTCTGTAATTAAAAGGCAGGCAGACACACATTTTCAATAATGTGAAGGAAAGTGTTTTCTAATTGCTGGGTTTTTTCCAACTGAAATACACTTGTTTAACCTATAGTGCAATCCATCCCTTCCTACCATTATGTGTCATCAGTGAATCTGAAGGTTTATTCAAACTCTGTGCTATACTCCCCCGAACATTTCATACAAGGATGATTTAAAGCGTTGTGCTCACATTTTGCAAAATTGTCTCAGGCAGTCTGTACAGGCACTTTCAATATCTTTACTGAAAATTCAGAAAGAATGGGCAAGTCCATTTGGAGTCAGGCCTGGGGACATTTAATGATTATAGATGGAAATGGTGCTATCATCGGGTCCTGTGTGGAGAATGTGCATCCATTTACACCTCTGTCTGTAGGCGGAGCGGTTTGTTCTCACATATCCTTGCAATGATACATTTACATACAGAGCCTACTCACAGTCCATATCAACTCTGAAGCATTTGGCACCATGTTGCATTCTATTTAGTGTTAACACTTATGTTAAGAAAGGATATACCAGGAATACAGAACAGCACTGTAAAAGCACTGCTTTCTTTCACTTTCTCTCCCTTTCAAGCTTGCTGTCACCATATTATTCTGTGCAACACTAATTCATATTAAATTCTAACTTTTCTTTTTTAAAAGCTTAAGTTTTTTTTTTAGCTCCTTTGCTTTTGTTTTGATGATTCCAAATGATCAAGTTGCTGTTTAGTCCTGGGAGATGTCATTACTGTATGAAGAGGATTTTTTTTTTTCCACTAGGATCTGTACAGATGAATACAGTTAGGTTTTGGCTCAATCAGTGTTCCAAAGGCACACTTTTCATGACCTTTGCTGAAACAATTCTGTTGGCTAAATTAATTGAAGTACACTTCTACTGCTACTGATACAGGGGATCTTGAATTTTCAACCACTTTTCAGCAAAGACATAGGAGACAGTTGCTAGATAGAGATTAGGACCTGAAATTAAATCAAAAAATAGCAATCAGCACAAGGAAAAGTATATAATTTTAGTGATTTTTGTAACCTTATGAGTATAAAATAAACATTCTTTTTAAACAAAAGGATTCTTTTAGCTGTAACTTAAAACATGTAGAATAACCATATATAGTCAAAAAAGGGAAAGGGTGAGGAGTTACCCCAGGAGGAGGAGAATTCAATACTGGCATTTTAACCAGTTTTGAACCTGCATTGATAGCACTTAGGTTTCAACAACAGCCTTACAGAGACTCCTTTCCTATTTTTTTTTATACTTAGTGTTAAAGATTATTTTACTGATGAAACCATGATGGAGCTTAAAGTCTTCAAAAAACATTATTCCCAATCTTAAATATTTTTTCCATGATCAGTGTTGACTGAATGAAGCCTGAGGTTGTAGAGGAGCTTGCACAGAAGAAAGTTTTGCTGCACCCTATTTTCTTCCTAACTAATGAGGAGGGGCAAAAGAGCTCATTTGTATGATGACTCCACTCAGTGATGTTCAGGCTCAGGCTTTATTGAAAGAGCCCAAGCTGTGGAGCTGTAACAGGTAGAATAGGTGAGCAAACCTCTGCTAGGTTTCTGATGCCTATTTAGTTTACAGTCAGCAATAACGATTAAGGATCATCCTGGCAGGTCACACAGACAGCCTCAGGCCACAGCTACAGTGGGGGTTTGTTCCTTTCCCAGTCACTGGGAATGTCCCAGGGAGCTGCTGCACCCACAGCATCCTCAGGTGGGCAGGCAGCGCTGGTGTGAGCAGAGCGGCTCACGGCGCTGCAGCACAAAGGGCAAATCACTGCCTGTATGCACTGGGTCTGCCTGGGTCCCTGTGCCACAGAGGGGCACAAGACACCCCAGGACAAACAGGGACAGCCACCCAAATGGCATCACTCTGCCTGTTGGCACAGACCTGCCCCTTGAGCCCCAATCTTCTGGACAATTCCTCTGCGCGCCTTTAACGCCCTGAGAGTGTCTAATGCTGAAAGCAGGCTCGGTCCTGCTCCTAATGAAATCATTAGTAATGTTGCCACTAACACTGATGGGTGCAGGACCAGGCCTGTAGCTCACAAGTATAATGTTTCCTGAAATATTAGCTAGACCATGAGTTGCAGAATGCCACATGGTGTCCCTGCCAATCCCTGTCCCTTCAGGAGCTGTTTATGTGGAAAAGAAATCACCTTGGCACTCCTGATCTGCTTTAGCTTGCCAAAGGTTAAGGGACTTTGCAGACTTTAATTGAATGAAGTCTATAAATAATTACAATTTCTTGCAATTGGAGTTGAAAAGGTAGCTTGGAAAGGATTTCACTTTTGTTTTGAAATGATACTTGCTTTCTTCCTGGCTTCTTTAAGAAGTTCACAGTACAAAAGCTGAAGTTTTCATCATATTTTTAGATCATGATATTTGACAGCTCTTGGCCTTCTTTTATGTGCAGGGAAGACTCTCTTGACTGGCTCACAGAATGAGCATTAGCTCCCACAATTTAACAGCTAAAACCTCAACATACCCACTTCCTTCCTTCCTCCAAACTACTGAAATAAAATAGATGTGAACAAGGGCACCGAAAGGTGAAGAAGTAAGAAATCTGAGTGCTCCCCTTTTCATTCCCAAAGGCGTTTGAGAGTCCCCTCCCTTAACAGCGCTTTCTTCTACCCCATGTGAGCAACTTGGGTGGAGTAAACATGTCTGTGCAGTGATAAACCAAAGAGAGCCATGTAACATTTCATCCCGAGGGAAGGAGCATCTGGTGCATCACAGATTTGTCAGGAATTAGGTTGGGAGTCACAGTACTATGTTTTTTAATCTTGTTTGACTTAAAACTGTGTTTTGTAATCAGTGTAATAGAAAGGCACCGCTGAGACACGGGGATTAGCTGTAGAGAAGAAAAACAATAGTACACACAGCACTTTGATGTGTTTCTGTTTGAATTAGAAAGTGGCACTTTAACAGCCCAGAGAGCTGCATACAAAATCTGTTTAGCAATCACACTGTCCAGCACATGAACTTCTTGCAAAGCACTGTCAAAGTCAGGCAGAAACAAACTCTGAGCAATTTAGAAGTGCAATAAAGGATTCAGTATGCAAAAAATCATGAGGAACATGGAGCATAATGACTGGCTACAGCTATCATTGATGCCAAGCTTGTGAGTGGAAAGGAGCATTTAGTAATGAAAATAAAATGTTTAATAGAAGATATTTAATGAAGGAATGCCTATTCTTTAATTAGGAGAGTAGAAGGGGATCAGGGAAAATACTAAATATGACTTTAGACTTTGGTTTTGTGTGATTTTTTTGAATCCTGGCTTTTGAACACAGGCAGAGTGATCATGGAGACCTTCCGTCTGTGAAACATAAACTGGGATTTATCACCCTAGAGGAACTGCCACTGTAGAAATGCCTGTTTCAACATTGTTAAAAGCTGAACATATTTGGCAGCAGAGTAAAGCATTAGGAATTCTTTAAAACCCATCTTTTGATCCAAACTTGTATTATAAATAACACAGCAACAGCTGCAAAGGATTCTTATTTTCCACCATGAACTTGGTAAGCAGAGACTTTTCTTTCTGCAAGTACATTTAAAACTTGCTGAGCTGATTCCATGAAGCTTATACATATTTGTAAGACCAAATAAAAACAAAATATATACTTATTATTGTTATTATTTTAGTGGATCTGCTCCTACACATACTACATGAGCAAATCCTTCTTTAGTAATAAAAGTTGTGCAAGAATTTAAGCTGCAGAATCAAAGCTCTGTGTACACTGAATGGCCTCTTCCTGCTGACAATCAAGTTATACACCATCAGAATTCCATGGAAAACAAAATGTTTAATTTGAAGTTTTTCAAATTAAGCTTAAGGAGTGAACTTGGCCTAAACTTGCCTCTTCATGCCACATAAGCTCTGAGAAAGCAGATGGTTGCAAAAAAGGGCTCATGGAAAGCTGGTTTAGCTGCATCAGAGAGAAAGATCCAGAAGTCTAACTTCAGTGGAAAACCCAAGACCGTGCCCACTGAGGTATGAGCCAGTGACAGGTTCAGCTGTGGCCAGTTCTGTTTCTATCCTTGCTCAGCCACATCCCTTTCTCCAAGTGCTGAGCAACTCAGTACCTAGCTCAGCCTCAGCCTACAGTGATACATGACCAAGCAACCCCTTTTTATCTCCCAAGGGACTGCTCTTTCCTTCTACCAGAGGCAGAGTCTTCATTTTTCCTCAGTAGCTCATCCTTCAACTCAACAAGCAGAGTTCCTTTGCCCACAGAAGGAGCTGAAATCCACACCTTCTCTTTCCAGGGAAGAGCACTCAGCACCCACCTGCACTGGGTGTGTAGCAGGCACCGCTCTCCTCCTCACCCATGCTCCAGGGGCCTGGATCCATTAAAGACACTTGGGTGAAATTACTTTCTGCTGGGAAGACATGAACTTAGCTCTTATTACAAAAATATGAGATTGTTCTTTGAGCAAGGAGTACAATCCAGGCTGCCTCCATCTTCTAAGGAAACCAGACTACTGACCATACACACGGAAAAGCTGAGTCCACTAAACACGAGAAAATAACTGTTTTTTCTCACCTTACTTCCAGCTTTTCTTATTCAGGATCTGGCAAAAATCAAATTACTTCATGGTCCACTGTAACCTCTAGGAATTGACCATTTCAGACATTAAACTCACCTCTTTTCCCTTACACAGGCCAACAGTTTTGCTTATAATTCAAATCTTTTTAATGATCGCGAACATCAAATTGCCTCATAAATCCCGAGGGTTTGGGTAGAACGCCTGCAGGAGCTCTCTTGGCAAGGCTGAGTGCTTCTCATGCCCAATAATGAAGACAGTCAGGTACAATAATATGTTGAAACTGGAATGGAAACGTGATTGCTGCTAAGAAAGTTTTACCCTACTCCTGGCAGCAGTTGGAGGTAAAATAAACTGCTTTTTTTCTGCAGAAATTCAAATAATGCAAATACAGGGACAATGCTGGATCTCAGCAGATTGATGTAAACTGAATCTAGAAACATATATAAGGAGAACTTTTATTTTCTTCTTTTATGAGACTCAGGGAACGAAGCAATTAGCAAATATTTGGTATATTTAAGACCAAAAAAAATAGATGTCTTATTTTCCCTCAGACGTGTCACAAAAACTTTCCCCTTCTTAAAATTGCTTATATACACACACCTTAATCTAATTCTGACTTCTGTAATTTCACCTTGAATTCTTACTCAATAAAGCAAAGTTTCACCTGTTACATCACTAAATTGTAACACATGTACCTTGCTAGCTGTATCTAGAGCAACATTAAGGTAGCTGGGGGGAATGGCTTATTCATTAGCAGAAAAGTATTATATATATATATGTATATGTTGTTTCAGGTCCAGTCTGAGCAAAAAAACCTACGTGGACCAAATGGTCTCTAAAATGTAGATCTTGATAAACAAGTTCATTAGAACATAAAATCTTTTTATCAGGAGCAAAGGCTGGATATGGTGCATCACCTGTTCTGGTTGCTATCCATAAGCAGAGCTGAGGCATATGCTAAAAAAGGCTGGTGGATCCAGTCAGAGAAATTAGTATTACTTTTCCAACAATGTTGACAGACTGCCATTCAAGAGCACTACATGTAGATGAACAGAGAAGGAAACACAAGGAATATTCTATTATCTACATAAATGTGAGATTCCACACCACATGTCCTTTGACCTTTCTGATTCACAGATGGAGATCAGAGAGGTCACCCTTCACACTTCCAAGGTAAATTCAATGAGGTTATGTCAGTTTTCACTGGATAGGGATTTGGCTCACTGAATATGAGAGTAATGGCTTTAGAAAAAACTTCAGCCTTGGCAGCAATAGTGAATTCTGTTTCATGTTAGTTATGTATATCTCACACACTTAGCTCTAACTTACTGTAAATAGAATGAAGAGTGCTTTGTTGCTGAATAATTTATTACACATTAAATACGGCCCAAGGCAATAGAGTTTTCAAGTTCCACAAAGGCCTTATATATTTCCTGCTGTTATAATTATGCAAAGGAAATACTGACAGTCTGAATTATGAAATATAGATTATCCATTCAGCAACAGTTCAAAGATGTATTGTGTGTGAGGGTACTGAGCAAAGACAGGGGATTTCAAGCATCTTGTGTACTCTTAGGGCAGGTGCAGTATCTGTTTAAGCACCTCCTTGCTGTGTAGCAAAGTTCTAAAACATGAAGAGACTCTCAGTTACCCAACAAACTGGCATGACTGACACTACTGACTCATATACCCTTTAAAGCCACATTTTCTTCTCTTTTCTTTGTTTCCTGGTTTCACTTTATCCTTCTTTTCATGCTTAATGAGACATTAAAATACCTTCACTGAACATCTTTCATCCAAGCAGCTCAAAGAACACCACATTAAGGCTCACAACACCTCTGTGAGGAAGGCAAGAGGTACCCAGAGATTTTTTTCATGTACTAGAAGGTGTATGAATCTCTGAAGCAGAGAGTAATAATTTCTGAGAAGCAATGTACCTGAGAAGAAAAATACTCAATATTTGTGCTTAAATTAGATGTGTAAATTTATTGAAGTTGCATGTTCTTAAAATGACAGATGATTAAAAGTTTCACTTCTACACCTTGAAGAACCAAATATTTTAGGAAATCAGGACCAATGGAAGAAAATACCAGACAACATGGATTGGTTTTCAGCTATGGACAAATTTTAAGAATACTTTGCAATTTTGCAGTGACTTTCATCAGAGTTCAAAATGCATTATAAAAGTTATGAAGCACATTAGTTTTGTGTTACAAGGGAGTATGTTATGCAAAACCAGATGATGTGATTTCCAAAGGTCAACAGAAAAAAAGCTTGGCAGAAGTAGAAACACCTTGCTGCCTTCCTGGCCTCCACTTCTAACACTGGGTTATACTTTCTCTCATATACTTTTTAGACAGAATTATGCACTCTCTTTTGAACATAGGCAGATGTGCATTAATCTTAATGCTGGAAGCTCTGATCTAGGATTTGTTTTTTATTGTTTAAAAAGTCATCAGGCATGGGACAAAGATTTTAAAAATTATAAAGAAAGATTCTAACATATTTTGATTATTCAGGAGTGGGTTGTTTTGTGTGTTTATGTTTCTGTGCTTTTGAAGTAGAAGGCTTTCAGAAAACTCACACCTTTGGTAGGAAGTTTGCTTTCTTTTCCAGATCCTCCCAAAACATCCCTGTGGAAATGGAATTACGAAACTTTCCTATGATATTATTTGAGTGATATATCATACTGTCTGTGGAGATGATGCATCATAAGATTTATGTTATTCTAGAGGATGGAAAAAGAAATGGTTTGACAGCCAATGACATGCCGACATTCTAGTACAAAAGCTACTTGTGCTGAGTGACATTCACTATCTGAATGTCAGATCAAATGCACTTTGTTCTATATATGGCATATAGATACCCTTAGTCATGCAGCCATGGAACTTCACCCTTGCTATAACACTGTAAGAAAGAAAAACAGGCTGAGAAAGCACTTCCAGCTTTCCTAATGAGGGTAGGTTGGTTTTAGTTTAACTGAATCAGAAGTGCGCTGCGGTCACTGGGAGGAGAGAGTGAGAACAGGCATTCTTGGAACCTGTGAGAAATAGCAAACCAAGTGTGGTTTGACTAAATGGCAGATTTAGGGAAGGGGGCCTGATTTGCCCATATAGCCTCTCTGCTCTTCCTTGTACTTAAGCATTATGATTGAGTATTTAATTATATTGATCATGTACAATTTTTTTTAATTCTGCAGAATCGCTGCCTCATTTAGTGGGTGGTACTCAGTAAACAAGGCAGCTGCTCAATATTCCTTTTTATCCACTTCATTCACTGTGTGTGGTCTCATGCCTTATTTACTTCACACAATCCCAAATCAGCCCTGGGTCTGGAATTATTCACCAAATAGTATGTGATTATGCAATTAAAGACTGTATCAAAACACACAAAAGGGTAGAATTAGTATCTCACACAGTTGAATTTAAGTTACTTTAATTCACTAAATTTTGTGTGCTTGATTTTTCCACCTTAGTAATCTTCTTTATGCAGTTTTGTTTTTATTTTTGCTAATCTTCTGAGAAAATATCTGCGGTGGACCTTTGTAAACCTCAGTTACTAGAACTGCAAAATTGTGGCTTAAGTTGTGAATGGTTTGCTGTGTGGAGCTAAAAAGTCCTAATTCTCAGCACATCCCCATAAGAGTGTCAGGATTTTCTCTGCTGGGGCATTGCTTAATGCAGCAGCATCATTCTTTCCTATGCCATTCTCCTAATGGAGCCTTCTGAGAAACAGCCCCACCTTTGCTGAAGGAGTAAAAAAGGCTCGTTGTAGATCTCACCTAATGCAACACTGCTCCTCACACAAGGAAACCCACACGGGTCTGGAGAGAGATGACACGTCCTGTTCAGCATCCTGGCCAGATGGGGGTACCTCAGGCATGGTGGCACCCCCAGCACAAACCATGGCCTGTGCTTGTGGCTTACCAGGGTCACTCTTTCTTCCTCACTCAGCAAACAAAGGGCATAAAATGATCCTCTATAATACTGGAGATAAAAGAACTGTGCTGTCACCTACTTCATTTCCACTGTGGTTTTCACACATTTTCACTCTATTTCCATGTATAAGGGATTTTACTGTTAGCAAGGCTGTTTTTGCATGCTGCTTTTTTCCCCCTTTATTTAATCCAAGTCTAATTATACCCAAGTATGTCTAATTATATCTCCTAATAGCAGGCTAAATAATTTCCAACCCTTCTTGGCTTTTACCCTGTTCAAATATTTAAAACCAGGGCCAGAATCTCCTCTCATTTCTAGTGAGCTATGCCAGTGAGTAAAATTTAGCTTAGACCAATGGACCCACAGACTCACAGTAGGTGCAATGTGCTGTGACAAGAGGGGAGCAGCTCATATTCCAGGATAATCCTAGGATACAATCACTTAGGTAATTGAGGCCTAAATGGGTTCAATTTGGCAATTTTCCATAACCCAAATTTCTGAGGCTTTGTGGGGTCTGGGAGAGATGAGGTGGAAGGGAGGAGGAGGATTAACTTATCAAAGGGTAAACTGATTATTTTGAATTTCAAGTGCAGAGGTTTTGGTAAATGAATGCACGGAGGGCTCCAAGCCCACACTTAGAAGCGCTGGGTTGTGGGCGCTACAAAGGGCTAACTGTTAATTAATTATTGTCACATATGTTGTGTGGATTGTTAAACCACAATTATTTTACACTAGGGTATAGCTGGAAATGTCACCCTTGTTCTTGCTTTACATGACCTGGTGCAAGACACAGATCAACATTCATCTAACTTGAGTAAAGTAGCCTGTGTGTTGGCCGCTGCTCACATTTTTTTCCTCTTTATGTTGGCTGTTTTCCTAAACCTATTGCAAAATTCAGTGTCCTGCACTTACCACCACTGCCCCCTCTTCCTCCAGTTCCACCTCAAGCTATGAATAAAGAAAGGCAGTTGGATTTTCTGCCACTTTACATATTTAACGACTATGCAAATTTACTCTAAAATCGCCCACCCAAGGCCAGACCTTGCCAGTGGCCTGGAACTGATCACACAGAAGGAATCCTAAGTAATCTCATTGACCGGTATCCAAAATCAAATATCCCATGTCAAAACTGAAAAGTAACATCAAATGTGCCTTTCTGTTTAATAGAGCTGAAGTCCTCATTTGGAAGTAAACACAGCAGAATACCTGAAGTTCTTGATTCCTACCACTGCAGGGAACAGTTATCCCTTAAATTTATTAGGAGATTACATCTTTGGAACAGGATGTTGAAGAAAAAAATCTATAAAAATAATTTTAGTTAATATTCAAAGATCTTTAGATCTGTTATAGGAGCTCACTCAGAGAGTTCATTAAGATTGGTCTTAAAGCATGAATATAACAGATTTTTGAACAACATACTATGAAAATATGTGTGCAGCATTTCCACTTTTGTCTCTGACTCAGATTGAAATGCCCAAGAAAATATAGGCAAGTTAGTATATGTGTAAATTTAAATTAATTTTCAAACACAGCTTTTTAAGAACTGGATACTTTATATCTTTCTTCTTAAAGAACGTTTGTAAGAGGGCTTTTTGAGAGGAGTATCAAACCCAAGCCTTAGAGCTGGGTCCAGTTTGCCAAAGCAACACACCAGGCACATCCCCTTCCCTGATTGTCCCTTTCCAATCAGTCCTTAGTCAGGGCTCATCAGTGGAGGTGTAGCATCCCCAGGACAGCATAGCTAGGAAAAGGAAGAAAAAACAACCAGACATCAGCCACAGAGAGAGAGAGGACTGAGAATATGTGAAAGCAACAACCCTGCAGACCCTAAGGTCAGCTCAGAAAGGGGGGCAGGAGGTGCTCCAGGTGCTGGAGCAGAGATTCCCCTGCAGCCCCTGGTGCAGCCCATGGTGGGGCAGCTGTGCCCCTGCAGCTCATAGGGATCCATGGGGGAACAGAGATCCACCTGCAGCTCCTGGAGGACCCCTCACTGGAGCAGGGACAGGGCTTGAGGAGTCCTCCCCCTCCCAGAGAAGGAAGAAGTGGCAGAGATGATGTGTGATTAACTGACTACAACCCTCACTCTCTGTCCCACGGTGTCTTTAGAGGGGAGGAAGGAAATAAGATCAGGAGTAAAGCTGAAACTGTGAAGAAGGAAGGAGTGGGGGGAAGGTGTTTTAAGGTCTGGTTTTATTTCTCATTATCCTACTCTGATTTCACTGGCAATAAATTAAACTGATTTCCTCAAGTGGAATCTGTTTTGCCCATGAAGGTAACTGATGAATGACCTCCTCCTGTCCTTACCTTACAGCTTTCATTTGTGCTTCTCTGTGCATACTAACCTTCATCTGGCATTATGGAGAGCTTATCTGGGAATTTCAATGGAATCCCATGATTCCCATGCACTACTTAACATGCATCTGAACATAGAGTTTTCAAGTTTGGAGTGATTCTTTGCTTGAAGGTTTGCTCATGGTTTTGCAGTAATTCCAAACTCTGCAAAGGCTAAAACAGATGCTTTATTCTCTGAGTGAAAGCTCTGCAGGTCTGCAGACTAAGTTAGCGACAGTTGATGAGCTCCTGATACAACCACTAGGTTTATATATGGATCATGATAAATCTTCCAACAATATAATGCCATGTTCCAAAACTTTGGGCTCTGCATTAACTTTGCACTATTTTATTTTCAAAAAGACTTCTTGTATTCATTCTGCTCATAATTTTTCGGTTGGCATGGTAACTGCCTAAAAATGTGCTAGAGGCATTACAGCTCCAAGCTTTTCTTGTAGCCTATGATGCTTAATCAAAAAGTTTGCAATACATCCCAGTACTGTAAGTGGTAAAGCTAAAAATATTGCTCTCTTCAGAGCATAAACAACTGCAACATGCCTTCAGAAAGAGTTTATGCTTACAATGAAATGGAAAAACACCAACACCCCTTTATCCACTTCTGCACTTCAGCAGTGTGCAGCAGTCCTGGAAGTCTTGAATGTCTGATAATTGAGTAAATTTTTCCCTTGCAGCACTCTATTTTTTTAAGATTGAGGTAAGTATGAAGGTGGAAAGAGTTTGCTCTCTTTAATATGTGACAAAGATCCTACTTAAAGCCATGATAGTGCAAATGCATACACAGGGAGGGATTAATCACAAAAGTGAATAGTAGCACTGAACTGGTGGGGGTGACTTACAGCAGTGGTAACCTCCACGTTCAGTTGGCTACAGAATTTATATATCATTCTTAACTGACTTAACTGAGTGGTATTGTAAATATTCAATATTTGTTAAAAGACACAGATGCCAACTCAAAGAAGGAAGATGGGGACAGTGAAGACATCACAGCGTGATGCAGAAAGATGTGATGCCAGTGGAGAGCCTACCTGCACACAGCAGCCTTACAGCTAAATCTGCAGCTGTCTACAGGATGGAACTGGAACTAGGGCTGCTGTAACAACCAGCTGTGCCAGCATGGAATGTTCCTTGACAGAGTGAGATTCTTCCATTAATAAGATGCACAAAGCAGTTCTAGACTTTGCCTCAACACACAGGGCAAGCATCTCCTTGTAGGGGCAAATGACAGCCCTCAGATGGCTTGTTTACCCTGGTGATGTGTGTGAGAATGTGGCCTATTCAGAATACACCCCTTTTTGGTACAGTTATATCCAGGTCTGTAAAACAAGGGGTCACACTACAGTTTCTTTCTAGAACATTACAAATCAAACCAATGGACCTTTAACTGGCACTCATGCACTCAGTGTGAAGCCAGGTGAACTCTGACACTTAAACAAACGTGGGCTCTTAGAAGGCATGTGGGTGAATTCTAGGGCAGTGTCCCAGCTGCTCTTCCTCTAGCACACAGCAAAGGGGGCACAGCTATTTGCAGGGCTTGTTATCTCTCCTAAGATCCTGGTCCTTTCTTCCTCACTTCTTTTCCTGAAGATTTTCAAACAAGGATATTATGTGTACTCTGGTGTAAGAGGCTTGATTAGCAGTGCACTGCTGAGAGCAGTGGTAATGGTGGTTCAGCTGATGTTGACTCTGAAATTGTTTCAGTTTGCTGGAAAACCCTATGCTGCAAAGCCCTACAATCTTAATATCTGGCAGCTTCAATGTTTTGATGGAAGTCAGAGGTGCTTAGAGCTTCTGAGGATCAGGTTTCTCAGTGACTTGGGTAATTTGCATTTGAAAACGTTGCTTTGAAAGGTCTGGCCACAACACTCACAGTTGTACTCTAATGAGACTAGGAAAGGCTTTTGACTGTCATGCACATCTCTAATGAGTGTATGTGTAAGTCTGTAATTTATTTTATTTTGGTCTCAAGTGACAAGCTAAGTGTGACATGGGAAGGTAATTTTTATGGTCCCAACTTTTTGGACGCAGTTACAGTTTCCTTCTCTGTACATCACCAACCTTTTGCAATTGCCTGGATAAGACAGGTGTAGAAGATCCATCTTCCACAAGCTGAAGTAAAGGTACATCCATGAGAGTGATGGTCTCATGGAATATAAACACATCAGCTCTCAAATCCTCCAGAGTGTGGAGATTTACTTTTGTTAAGGAAACATCATGTGCTTGTTTGCAAGAGAAACCTTCATTCAAACATATAAAAGGTAATGATTGTACCAGTGCAAGTTCAGTCTGTTCATACAGGATTGTAGGAATAGGCTCTTAAAATAGCACCCTATTCAAATTTTTTAAAATTTATGCTCCTTTTAGGAACATTATTTTTAGGTATTATTAAGTATTATATTTTCACAAGAAGGCATAATTCTGTTCTTCATTAAAGCTATAAAGCTGCTGAAAAATCTTATTTATTATTTCATAATTTCTTTGTCCTGTTCAACCTAGTTTTCTAAGCAATAAAGGCTAATGTAACCATGATGCACTTGCCTGTCCATCAGTCTTACTATCATTCTATCTGCCTGATTTCACAAAGACATTTTAGATCTCTCAAAAAATTTCAGAGAAATAGAAATTTCACAGTTATCATATTACTAGAAATGTTTTGAAAATATGGAACTATGTAGGACAGAGCTATGATGTTAGCTGCCCCCAATGGGAGTAAGGATGAAACATGAACTCCCTCCTGATTACACAACAGAGCATCCACAAAACAAAACAGAAGTGTCACAATCATTGCAAAATGTTCATTGTGAGATTGTGCCTTAGCTGATGCTAGAGAATCTATCAATTAGTGCCTCACTGACATGGTTTCACTGAGCTGTAGCAAGGGCTGAAATATTTGTGGAACTAATTAGAAAATTTTTCCTCTATTTCTGTTTATGGTTAGAAAATATTCCATAATTTTGTAAAGATGCCAATTTTAGGTCAGTTTGGATTGTGTACGACTTCGTGTGTTACACATTTCCATCCTGTGAAAGTGACAGATGTTTTTACAGGAATTTAGGGTCTGCTGCCCCTGTGTGTGTTAGGAAAACCTCCACATTTTCAGCACTCAGGTAGGTTGCCATCCAGCTCCATCCAGGGCAAAGGTATGGCTGGACTGGCACTCTGGGACTTCTGTTGATGGTCCTGGCATTACCAGGCCTCATAACATCATTCAGTGGAAACTGCAAAAAAGGCACTGAAAAACCCCTTTAAAATTAGGTCTTCTGAAATACAAAATAATATCTGTAGAGATATTTTCATAATGTTGAGCTTCTGCTCCTACTGGGAGAGACAACCTTTCAATTTGGAGAGAAGAGGGGACTAAATGGGAGTTCTATTTTTTCAGATCTCATCCAATTCACTTCAAAACCCCGAGTGTACAATTAAGTACTTCTGACTCTTAAGATAGAGGAAGTACCACCTTGATTACTGGTCAAATCTTACCAGGAAACTATAAAAATTATTTCAAGCCAATTTTAGAAATACTAATTAGAGAAAATGCAGGATAAACCTAGAAGAAATTAGTGTTTTTATATATTAGAGTGCTTTTAGATATTTTACCATTCCTTATTCTGTGTGACTACTGTTTCACAGAAATAAGACATGCTTTACTGTTAAATTGCTTTTAAGCAGAGGAAATTCCCAGCAGCTGCATGTTTAACACAGAGGTTGAATTCAAGGTGGTCATTCCTCTGCCTCAAATGAAATGAGATGGTGGCTCCCATGACAAGAAGAAAGGCAGTGATCCTACTTCCCTGGGACTCTGAGTGCCCACTAATCCTGAACAATTATAATCTAAGGATGACAATGCTTTAAGATCACTGCCTTTCATTTGCATGCACTTACAGTAAAACAAAAAAGCCAGTTTTTTCTAAGGATTAAACTATTATGCTTTGAATACATATTTTCAATTTAAACTATAATTTTACATATCTAATATTTAGGAGACTTTATCATGGAGACTGCAGGGGTTATTGCAACTTCCTCTTCACTTTGCAATACTTCAGTGGCAATATTCATCAAATTAATTTATTTGATTCCACAGTTTAAACTTTCTTAAATGCTACCTGTGCTGCATTAGCCAAGAAAGCCTCTCCTCCTTTGATGGCTCTGATTCCTGCAAGAGAACCTGAGAGAGAAGCAGCCTGAGACCTTGAAGACACATAACCATGCCTATCCTTAACAACATCAATGTGAAGTTACATATGTTAGCAAAATATGTGCATATAGGCCAGGGTAACATGGAGGGACGTTTGCCAGGTCCTAATTGAGCAATAAGGCAGGGTGTAGACTCTGATCCCATGCTTTGGTATGTTGCTAGGCAAAGGGCAAAAGCTCTGTACTATCACTCAACAAGGTGTGCTGTCATTGCACAATAACTCTGTCCCGTGCACTGGGATGATTATAGAGTGCTATTTGCAGTGTGTAGAAGATACTTCATTTATGTATATTTTATTCTGCTGACATGCAGAGGAAATAGCTGCTTGGTAAATGCCATGTTATAGTGAGTGTATGGGCTATTTTTAGCTAGACAATAATGTGAAAGGTGCTGTTCTTTACAGGCCACTGTGGGAGTGCATGGTCTTGCATACAAAGGCTGGATGGAAGGCTTTAAAAACCAATGTCTTGGTCCTGCTGTGAGCCATGAGCATGCAGAGTCCTACCTATGCTGGAGAGTGAGGAAAGAGGAGAGCCTTGCTACCTCTGGGACTGAAAGGTGTACCTATAGCAAAAAATTCCCAACACATTTCGTGAGGAAATCCAGGTTACGTAAAAAGATAACACTGCTCCTTGGAAACAATTTCTCATAGGAAGCAGCATGAAATTGTTTTCAGCTTCACAGTTATCTTGTTTGTTTTGCTAATCCTCACAAAGATTAATAAAGGAATGATGAGACAACAGCCAACTTTAAGCACAGGAAGCAACTATTGCCTAAAGCATCTGGATATGATTATGTAAACACGATGTAATAAGAAAGCTGAGAGATTTAACTTTCGAAATCTCCTTTATTCCCTTCTAAAAAAAAAAAGGCCCTTTCAGAATATTTACCTTATTCTCCAAGTAGCCTTTCAGTTGTCAAAGCACTGCAAGTTCCTCACTACTATTGATCAATCTACCCTAGATCTGATCTTTTATCCACACTTTTCCTGGCATGTCTTCTGGTATATGACCCTTCAATCTGAGAGAGGTGTGTCATTAAATTTGAAGGGGACATTTTGTGTCTAACTACTATATGTACTATTTTCCTCCTACCCACTGGTAAATGCAACAAATATTTTGAACTTCTAGTGCATGGTATAATTTCTTTGTCATTGAAACAGTGACCTCTTTTTTAAGGGCATGGAGTTGAACAGTTTCCACAGTGAGCCAGGCTAGTCATACCCACAGATAACCTTGCTACTCACTAAAATTCCCAAGAGATAAATATTTTAAGAATACTGTTTTATCATATATAAATGTTAGCAATTTTAATATTAATTCTCCTAGGTTTTAGCTTTTTTCCTCCCTTAGTAGTTCCATTTTATACAGGGTGCTAACTATGCAGGTTTATTTTTTTAGCCCTTTTATTCAAAGTAAGGACTTCAGGTTTATTAACAAATTACCTTAAATCTGTACTTTGTATAGAATTTATACTAAACTCATTTTGACCTCTTTGTCATTATCTCTTCATAGATAATAATGCAAGAGACATTGAGAAAAATGCAGAGGAAGATCAATGTTTCAGTAACTTGAACACTTTATTAAAGCAAGACAAATATGCACCTTTACTGTCATTTTATACCTATCTGATAATGTAGAATGACAGGAGAGTGCAGAAGGGAGAAATGGAAATGGTTCCTGTCTGGCATTTCTACAACATCCCCTATAATGTGCAGAAAATCCTGCTTAGCCTCAGTAGCTCTTGCCAGGTACATTTGTTTCATAGGGCCACCAAAAATATTTCTCCAGTGGTAGGAAAAAATTCTCTCTTGTGCTTTTTTGCTGTTTAAGCACAGGGCTTAAAGAGCCATGAATGACACATGAGGCCAAACACAGACTCTGTTGTCTTTCTTTTTTTTTTTTTTTGTCCAAAGCACCATTTAAGCTGAAATTTTCCAAAAGGAAACACATAAAATGAGGCTGAGACAGATGTCTGGCAGGGATATTTTCAATTCAGTTTGCTGGAGTCTGATAAGGTTATAAACAACAAAAAAAAAATGTTCCCCTTGACTAACACACTTAGTCAACCTTAACATCAGAAAGTCAACTAACTTTGCTCATAATTGTAATAAGGAACTACTGACTGCCAGAGTATTACATTTCTGCCCATAATATTAAGCTATAATAGATAATTACAGGTATCAAGATGGGCAGCTGTTTCTTTGAATGAATATTGCCCTTTCATTTTTTTTTTTTTATTTAGGTAAGATACCAAAAATGTTAAAAATGAGTAGTCATTCATTATATAAAGCAGCAGCTGAGCGGTAGGTGGAGGAATGGTTGCTTGTTCCTACTCCTAAGCAAACACACATACAGCTTCATTTTTAAAATTAATTTTATTTTGATGGCAAAAAGGGGATCTCTAATGACACAGAGTTTCAACTGGTAAATCTTCTTTGCAGTTTTTCTCTTTAATCTCTGAAAGCTGAATCTCTGAAAGTTCATTCCAATTGCCCACAGCATCAGCTTTATTCTCTTGAAAGAACTTGCTCTCTTTTTAGTTTCCCTTTAATGTTTTGAGCCCTTACCAGAAATGGTAATCTTCTTAAGGTGTTGGCAGGAGCCACAGAAGGCACCAAAACTAAAGCTCATATCTAATGAAGTATCCCATTATAAGGACCACCCAAATGATTCTGGTTTGTCATAGACACCAGTTTACTCCTTTATATGATTTTGTAGAACTAGAAAGGAAAGAAAACTTGGGGAGTTGATTTGTCAGGTTAGAAAAAGGTTATGAATATCATTCTACCTAAATAACAACAGTCTTCTAGTTGTTTTGAAATACATTCAGGTCTATTTAGTATCACAGCTAGCCAGTATATCCAGGTTGTTTGATTTCATGCAGACATTCTGGTTCTGAGTCCCACACCTTATGTTGAGGAACTCCCCTTGGCAATTTATAACCAACCTTTCCCCAAATTACCCTCCTTCTGCAAGCTGGCACTGGACTCTATGGAGATGGAAACCCTAGGGGAGCTGCATGATGCTACTGCACATCTTGGTTATAAACTTTCCCTCTGACCTCGGCTTTGCAAGCTGAAGCCTTCACTTACTGCAGCACACTGTCCAGCTGAGCCATGGAAATCTGCAGCTGCTACCCTACCATGGGATGGAGAGAGCAGAGCATCCCCAGGAGCTGGTCTGGGGATGGCTGGTCTGTCCTGCAGTAAGAGCCCAAAAATCAGGTGGGACTGTCAGCTCACTGCTGATTTCTCTCTGTGAAAGCCCAGAATGGGGATGGCTCTGGAAACTCTGAAGCATTTTGACTGTTTCAGCACAGGTTGGGAGTTGCCACTGAAGCATGGATTGAAAAAACAGTGGTTTGCATCACAAGAGTGGGATGAGACATAGTGATACCTGAGCTAAGTCACCACCCCTTCCCAGCACAGTTTGAGGTGTTGACTGGTCCTGGAGTAGCTGGCATCCTGCTCAGGGGAAGATCACTTCTTTCACCATCTCCTACAGCAGTGATTATAATCTGCCAGATGAATCTTTCCTTTCCTGGAGCTGAAACCTCTGTGACTGACAGAAGATCATATTTGGATGCTTCACTCTTCTGAAATTGGCTTATTCTGGAAGTCTGCCAGTGTCACAGCCTGGCAAAGGAGAGGGATCAGAATTACACTTGGCTATTCACTCAATCTTGTGAGCTGTTGCATCACTGCTGCAGGATGTTACAAGCTTCTGAGTTTAAGGGACAGCTCTTTACTTTAGTCTTAGTATTGTTTTCAATAATTTCCACATACCTAAGATCGTAAAAAAATATTCACTTTGTCTACTGCGCTTTGAAAATGTAAAATTTCCTGTTCAACAACCATTTGTCCATCTTAGCTGAGGAGGCCAGGAAAGAAACCAACATGAAATCCCAGGAAGTAACAGACTGGAGACCCACACAGAAAGATTAGATGGCAACAGTTATTCATTCATGCCTTGTGAGACAAATAAAACAACTTTATGCTTGTTTCCTACCCACACCTCCGCCCTTGTCTAAGGTTAACAGAAAGCGTTCCTTTAGTACCTAAGTTATTTTAAGATCTCAAACAACTTAGAGATCTAACATCTTTTTCCATGTGTATAAATAACCCCACCTGTTGCAGTATCATATATATGTGATCATTAAAATAGATACAAGTAAAAAATAGTAGTATACATTTCAATCTAAAAGTGATTCTAGGAAAAAAGCAGACATGACATGCAAGCTTTTCCTCTTTCAAAAAGATAAAGGGGATTCTCCAGTCTGGGGTGGATTTTTACAGAGTCAAAAAACTATCATATGCTCATCAGCATTTTAAAAGATACTGGAAATTGAAAAAAAATAGAAATTTTCCTTGGCCAAGCTGTTGAAGTTCATGGACAATGTCGTGTCACTACATATAGTAAGAATTGCCAAAGCAGTGCCAGGGATGCATCGAATTTGTTTCAGCTTCACAAATTCATGTGTCCCGTTTTCACTGTTGCCTCTGAAGCAATCACAGCTCTCCAGGAGTTAACAAAGTGCTTCTCCCTCATTTTCCAATAGAGATCTGAGACACAAACTGAGAAAGCTCCAAGTTATTTTGTGATAAAGTCAGCACAAAACATGAGAAGACACAGCATCTGTGTCAAACTTTGCAGGCTGTTTCTAACTACAGATGAACAGCCATACTGTGGATAAGAAAGAGAACCGAGACTAAGCTTCATGCAAATTGTTCTCAGTGAACTACAAATCCATGGTGCAAAGGTGGTTATTTTTAAAGTTATATTTTGGCTTCTTTGTTTGGTGATCATCTGACATTTTCAGCACCTAGAAATCCTCTGCTTATGACAGTGTCTGAATGAAATGTTGTTACTGACGTAACAATTATCTCCTCACCCCATAGCTTTCAAGTTATGACTTAATGTTGAGAAAACTGTGGGCTAAGTGAGTGAAAAACTTCAGTACCTTCAAAGGATGTGGTTAGAATAGTCTGCAGGGGTGGGAAGAGAGTTTTCCTTTGCAGTTGGTAGAGCAGCAACAACAGAGTGTCTTTCAATTGCTTCTGTATTGCAGCTCAGGGCTTTTAGCCCCTGTCTGCTGCACCCACACACGATCTGGTGCAGTCACTTAAAAAGTATATAGCAACCTCTCAGCTCAAGGAGTCCTTTCAAAGCAAGCTTCAGTCACCCAGGGGGCCAGCAATCTGTAGAGGCTGCTTTTTCTATCCCTGAGACGGAGTATCACAGTGGCTCTGCTGCATTGGGACCACCCTATGCCCATGGTGGAGAAATAGGATTTGCTTTTCATTAATTCTGTTACTATAAAAAATTCCTGTAGGATATTCTGTAGTTAGAGCACTGAATCATTTCTGAAACTTCCTATTCAAATATTTGTTTTATATGGCAATGGTATTAGTAATGTGCAAGTTTTATGCACTGCTATTTCCTCCCACACCCATTGAAACCTAACAAGAGCCAGCCTGTCAAAATAAGCATGTGAATTATAGATCAGCTATAACATGCTTCAAATAGCCACTGTTCCAGCCTAGGTGATACTATATAACTCTGCTTTCCCTCTGTTTGCAAAACTGCACAGGCTACAATTCACCAAAAAAAGCCTACAAAAAGTCTGGAATTACCCCATCTCATTGGAGATACTCAAATCAGGTGCTTAATAACAGAGAATTTTCACCTATTGTTGATGCAGATACAGAAAACTTCCTTTTAGCTCACCTAGTATTTAACTTATCCTTAAGGGTGGCCCTTGCTGGCCACTGACAGAGCCCAAGGTGACTCTGATTTCTGCTTAGGTTCTTCAGTTACATGCTTCATTTTCAAGAAGAAAAGGAGACAAGGCTGCCTCTGAACCTCCAAAAAGTTTTCAGGAAGGCTGAGCTCACTCTTTTTAGTCTGGCCTTTTTTTTTCCCATAGACTACATCCCCTTGGAGGTGGGCTCTGGCATTACTCTGTGGTGACAGCTGCTCTCAATACCAAACAGCTAATACATATATTGTCCTGTAGGCAATATTCAAAATGATCAGGGAATGGGAGTAAATAATGTGCCTGCAATGTTTGCTCATGTGGGGTAATAAAAAGGAAAACTGACTCTGAGGAGCTACATAGGGGCCTTATGCTACAGAATGACTGAGTAATAAAACAGCAGTGGAAATCCAACGTTGATAAATGCAAAACAATTCACAAGAGGGAAAATAACTTGAACTGCATGACCCAAAAATGGGCTCTGATCATGGTGGGGATACAGAAACATTAGAGTCATTAATACAGCCATAGGCACAGACTGTCAAATTCAGCATAGCAATTAGTAGTGATCAGAAATGCAAGTCAGTATCAACAACTAATATAAAGAAATATAGAACAATGTGTCACTATAAATCCATACAGTTGCTGTATCCTGAATATTGAGTGGGATTCTGGTTTCCATCCCAAAGGGTATAGCAGAAACAGAAAAGGAGCAGTGAAATGAGATCTTTTATAAAAGGAATTATTAAATAGACTGAGATTTTCAGCTGGGAAAAGCGATGGGATATAATACAGAACCTATAAAATCATGAACGACAGGGAGAAAGTAAGTACAGAATTACTGTCTGCTGCTCCTTCTAACACAGTAATAAGGGGGTACCAAATGAGATTAGGAGGTTTGAATGACACAAGTTCAAACAAAGAGTTACTTCTTCATATATACAATTAAGTTACAGAATGCTTGGCCACAGGATTCTGTAGTTGCTAAGAGCACATGAGGGCTCAAATGCAATTCAGAAGGATTTGCTGTAGAGAAATCTACTGATGGCTATCAAATAGAAAGGAACCACTCCTGGTTCAGCAAGAAAATGGGCTGCAAGTCACTGGGAGAGGAGCTAGAGAGACCACTCTGAGGCTGTACCATTCTGTGCACTGTCCTTGTCCTCTGCCACGGACGTGCACTGATGCCCTGTGTGTGACAGAAGACACTGCACAAGATGGACCATTGGTCTGACTTTGTAAGGACATTTTATGGTTTTAGTGTACCTACAAACCTCCTATGCTTGAGGAGAAGAAAAGCTCATTTTAAGTAAGATCATATATCTTTTTGTCTGGTCAATGTCATCACTTAAGTAAATGGAGGGTAAAAAAATGCTCATGGAAATCCAAACAGGAAGCACTTTGCAAACAAAGAGGCACAGGCTGGTGCCTGCAGAGCTGCTACTCTTCATGCTTCATGGGACCTGAAAGAGACCTCTGCTATATTCAGCCAGAAGGACAATGATTTTTTCTTTCCCTCTCCAGATAGGGGTGGATCTGATGCTTATCATTTGAAAACTGTGACACACCTGGGCAGCAGCAGCACAGAACTGCCAGATCATGACAGTAACTCTTTCTGGCTGATGTTCTGATGATACCCAGGCCAGCATTCAAGGAAAACTCTCAGATTTTAGTGCTCTCACAGACTTCAGTTTTCAGTGCCAACAGCATGGTTACACTGATAGTGTAGCATGAAGCAAGGCTTTGTTCCAAACAACACAGAACTGGCTCATCTAACCAGCCCTACCTCTGGGTGTAGGGTGACCTTCATGATTAGCCTTTTAAAAGCCTTTCACTATATATGGCACTTTCAGTCTTGGCAAGATAAATCTGAAGGGGGAGCAAAGGGATGTCTCATGATGCAAGTACTAAGGCATTCTTGGATTTTCAAGAAAAAATACACAAAACAATTTCCTGACTCAAAGAGAGCTGTATCTGGCATGGGAAACTTCTACATTAGACCTCATCCTGACAGGGAAGTATTAATCACAAAACTTAGAGTTTGTTTAGGTGGAAGTCATAATGACTTTGTTGCAATAACTTTGTTTTCTGTGCTTTTAAAATGCATTTTATATTTTACACGCAAGCAGGATAAAGTCCTAACCAGTAAAATTTATATAATCACCCTGAAAGATCCTGTTCTACAAAGTTCAAAAAAATTGAGATGTATCAGCCAGCCTGGGGGAGAAAATTTAAACCAACAAAAATGTGAATAATGATTTACAGCAAGTCAGAAAAATTTCATTAGATCTTCAAAAAGCCACAATTGAGAAAGATGCACACACTCACTAAAACCAGTCATCTGAGGAAGGACTGGAAGAAAGTTAATATTTTGCCAATACTTCTGTAGACAAAATAGGGCAACCAGGTAATTATAGGCTTGTCAGTTTGATGTCTATTCCAGGCAGAATGATGGAGTTGCTGATAGGAAAGTCAATTAATAAAGTATTAAAACAGTGCAATTTAATTAATGGCAATCAACACAGATTAATGGAAGAAAGATCTTATCAAATTAATGTGCTATTTTTATAAGACTACAAATCTGGTGGATAAAAGGAATTGTGGTAATATTTTATACTTTAACTTTGGATGCATTTGCCATACAGTACAGTGAGTGATTCTAATGGAAATCAGAACTAACACAACGACCTCTCCTAGACAACTAACTTGTTTTAAAGATGGCTAGCATGGGATCCAGCAGCCTAACCTAAAGTGGGGCTCAGAGAGTGGGCAGGCTTATCAGCCCTGTGTTAATTAATGATGATTCCAGCAATCCAGAAGGAAGCAGGGTCTTTGCTAATACTACTTTTCAAGGGACCAAATTTGGAAGTGGGCAGAAGTGGGCAACACCTTTTCGGCATTGCTTGAGGAGCAGGTGCAAAAGAAATACCAGGTGTTTCCATGTCACCCAACGTAAAGGATCTCTTTAAGAACAAGTACCTCAGGCCTTACTTCACCTAAGAGCTCTTCTTTGGGAAGCTGAGACTGAAGAATGGCTTGTGGGCCCTGACAGCCCTCACAGCTTGTGAGCCCCAGAGCCCTCTGAAATCGTGTTGCCAAGAAGTCCACTGCAATCCTTTCCAGAGTGCAGAGATGCTATCCATCAAAGGGCAGTGAAGGACTTCTATTACTTCTGCATTTAACATCAATAAGGTATTGCAATAATGTTGGTCCTGATATCAGCAGCTCAGGAGGGATGTTGGCAAATTGGAAGTAGTTCAGAGAAGAACTAGAAGAATATGAATAAAAAAATTGGCAGTAAATTGGAGTGACTCTACAGGGTAAGTCTATTTAGATTTAGTATATCAAAGCAAAGGCTAAGGAATAACTTGATTATGGTTTGTAAGTGCTTTCATGTGGAACAGGCACTGCCTAATAGGGGAGTTTTTGCTCTGGTATAAAAATATACAAGGAAGTCCAATGGAAAGTTGAAGACACATCATTTCAGTTACATGAAGGATAGGCAAGTACTGCAAACATTTACCATTCTCTGTGCTAAAGCTGGATGTCTTTTCTATCTAGTCTTTCTCAAGTCCTCCTCTTGTTCAACTGGAATCAATTCCAGGTAAGCAAAAGACTCATGCTGAAGAGACAGAAATGGTCTTAAGGTGGTTTACACCTTTTACATCTGTGAATGCAGCTGCAACATTCATTTTAAAATAAATAAAAATGTTTCTGAATGAAGAATGGAATTCAGATTCAGCTAATGGGAGTTTCTTGTGCACATCAAGAGGGACTTTGTGAATGGGGGTGGTATTTCTTTCTAGCTCTGCTTGGGGAGCCTGCTTATTTTCCAGTGCTACCCAAAAAGCTGGCAACACAATGGATTACAATGAGGTTTGGAGAACAGCTCCTAGGAGCACATCCAGTTGTCATGTTTCCATCTGACTTTCGCCTCCACCACCATCATGCTGATGGGTGCAACTGAGGAAGCACAACCTGCTTAAGAGGGATTTGGTTCAGGTCATGCACTGGTCTGTAAAACAACTCCCCAAGGAAACCTCAAGTGAAAAATGAGTGTTATACATCCCTAAAAGAAAGAGACCTTAGTGGCAACTGGTTGGAGTGTGTCCAGTCTTAAAGAGTTAGGAATAACTGGTCACAGCATTTCATACCTTCTCTTGAATATAAGGGTTTCCCTGGGATGTGCAAACATAGCACTTTTCTTCCTGATTTAAACCCATGGCTTTGCTCTACTCACCTGGCCCATTACAAAAGAAATAAAAAGAAATATGGTCCCTCCCGCTCCTTTTTCTTCTCTTTGCAATATCAGTATAACTTAAAATGTGGAAAATGTAAAAGAAAAGGCACCTATATCTGAGCAGTGAGTGCTTTTCCTCAGGCTATTTCATAAAGCTAAAACAGGGGAATGTTCAGAAGAGAATTCCACTATGTAAGACTGATTTCAATTAGCAAGGGATAACATTGATAGGGATATACATAACACAACCACTTTTTAATTCCTGGGAATGGTGCCATCTGTGAATAATGCAAGTTAGTGGTAAAAATGTAAGGTCTAACTGTGGGAGACAACAGCCCACAGCCGTGACAGTCAGATTTGGAGGGCAGTGCTGTGATTTAGAAGATCAATTTGCTTTTGCTAATGCTGAAACCCATCAGCAATGCATTCAACATACAGAGGGAGATTTGTAAACTACCAGGAATGATTGGGCTGGGAACACACTGTGGTCACAGCCACAGCTAGGACCACTGACTCTTGAGCTGAGGACTGCTTTGCTTCCTAGGCACAACATTCTTCCATACACAGAAATTTGTTCTGAGGACAACTAAGACACTTTTTGGGTCCCAGATTAATAAACATATAATGGCAAACCTCAAAGCACTTGGGTTAACTGCTTTTTTTCTTTGCAATTATTGTACAATATAACAAGAAGGCAGTTTACAGAAATGTTAGACTTGCTTCTCTCTGCCTCATTTAACTGGCTTCTGTACATAAATTATATGTTAGAGTGTTTTTTTTAAAATTTTTTTGTAGTTAGTTGTAAATCTTGCATTGAGTTATTCAGTAACACCTTTTCTTTTTGTTGTCTGAGTGAAGAATGAAGCCTAAGGCTTGATTCTGATTGCAGATATGGCACATAGGTATTTATCCTTCCATACCTTATTGTATCCTTATTTCACACACACGTAAGCCCCACACGTGCAGTTCATGCAAATGGGTGCATTTCTTGTAAAGTTACCTCTTGACAGCAGCTCATTTTTTAAAAACAATGGATGCACATACTAAAAGTCAAAATCATGAGATTTTTTTAAAGAAGAGATGCTTGTCTCCACATCTTTGAATTGCCTTTTTGATGTATGGAGAAAAGATTGTCCCTTTCCTGTCCCATGATTTATCACTTTCCTTAGCCTTCCTTACTAACATACTAGAGTTACAGCATAAATGATAAGCAAAAATAATTACAAAAAATAGAAAAACATATTCAAATTGGCATGGGGATCCAGCCTTGACAACTGATGGGGAGGTACTTTCAAGCATATTTTGAGCTAGCTACTTGGATTAATTTTGCTGAAATAAGACTGTCTTCTCACTATGACAGTTCCCAGCACTTAATAGTTGTTTAATGTTCCCAGTAGGCTCAGCTCTGCACTTTGTAAATCAGTAAAAAAATAAAATTAAGGTCTTTCTTTTACCACTTCAAAAATTATTATCCTTTTTGTTCTAGCCTGTGTTTGTACATTGATAATATATTTTCTGTAAAGGGACAAGGAGCAGACTGACCTGGAAAAGGAAGTCTTTTAAATGTAGAACTGTCTTTGATCACTCACAAGACTTGTGCTCTGATCTTAGCTCATTGACATCAATGGAAGAAAGACTGCTATTGGCTTGGAGGGGAGGGTTGGCTCCTGTCCACACAGAGTCCATATTTGTTAAAGCAGATGTTAAAAGATAAAACAGATTGAAAATCAGGGATACAGAAAAAGATACTTTTATTTTCACAAGGTCAGATTTATGACACACTTTTCATTTAACATTTTTTTCTCAGTCCCTGAAACAGGAAACTCCAATTTCTACACCTGTTTTTGCTGTTTACCTGCAGATAAACCTTGGATACAGAATAGGGTAGAATTTGGTGGATGATTTCCATAGCATGAACATGTAAGGCCTTCTTCATAAACTCTTCTAGGGTACTTAAGAGTAAAAAAAAAATGCTTCAGGGAAAACTTCACACAGACACACTCCCTTTCGTCCCCCCTTCCTCTCCCCGCCCCCTGCAGCTGCATTTCCTGCAGAAAGAGCAATTCCAGAGAAGGAACTCAGAGCTAGACTACTGGACATCATCAAAGAAGTGGATAATTGTAGGATCTGTTTAAAAGATAAAGAAACTTCTAATTGGATTGCCTCTTTTGGTGACAGTTTCCAGGCAAGGTAGAGCAGCACAATGAAGTCCAAAGAGCAAAAGTCATTCAGTAAACAGTTCTAAAAGGAATCCTTCCTAACTAACTTCATTCTGATGTGTCTTCAGAAAGACCATGGGGAGATATGACAGTTTTGTCATATGCTGCTCTGCTGGCTATTTCTTTGGTAGGTGCCACTGATTCACTAACTGTTATATCACACACACTCAGAAAATTTCTCTCATTCAATTCAATGAGAAACTGAAATAAAACAGTATTTGCCACTACCAACACAGTTTACTTCAAACAGGAGTTTCTAAGTGTTGTGAGATGACATTTAGGGTTGGACCAGCCAATGGCATCCCTTTAGCCCTGACATTCTGGCTGATGTGTTTCAAATCACATCTCTCTCATTTGGTGAAGCACCACAGCTATGGGAGACTGGCCACAGTTAGGAAAAACTTCAGTGCTGACTTGGTCTTCAGACTTGGATCTGACTTTTAGGATCTCATTCATCTGCACATCTCACAGGTTATATGTTGATCTTCCTCTACAACTTCAGCTGACTGACACAGACTTAGACTAAAACAAAGGGCACAGAATTATGTAACACTAATATCTCCATGAGGCATGTAAAGGGGTTTGCTCATTCAGAGCTTATTACTTTGACATTGGGCTGAAAGGGCAGTATCTTCTTTGACATATCTGAGAGCAAAAGCAAAGTTTACAAAGTATTGGGTTTCCATAGCAAAGGGAGTGAAATAATTTAAATATTCCAAAAGAGTAAAACTCATCCAATGGATAGGTAACTGTGTCATTCCACACTACATGTATCCTTCTATGCCTTACAGTGTAGATTTAATTCAGAACCCCAAAGTTATAATCTCTTCATTCCAAACTTGAATATTGAATCCCTTCTTCAGATTTAGATCCCGATTCTGATAAAAGCAGAAGTTTCCAACCAGAGGCTTAGGATGAATTAGACTTTTCATCCCTTTCTCCTTTCACTCCTTTCTCCTGTTGGGCTTGGAGGCTCTGGGTAGCCTTTCCAGAGTTGCTAGGGACTGTGGCTCCAGCTGATGCTGGGTAACTAAGATAGTTAAACAGAAAACATTTATTTACAGAACAAAGGTTGATGCAAGAGCCTAGGTCTTTGTCATAGTCAGAAGGAGTATGGAGGGGGAGAGGAAGGGAGAAATTGTGCAAAAAGCCATCTACTAAGAAAAGAATGTTTGATTTGGATCACAGGATGTGATACTGGAGAATGTATTGCATAACTTTATGGCTTGTCCTTATTTGCAATGATTCAGTATCCGGCACTGCTCATCTCATTTCTAAAAATGGTATTGAAAAGTTACAAAGTATTCAGAGGTGATGGGAATGAGTGAGGAAAGGCAGGAAAAGCACCTTTTCATTTACAGCAAATAGCAAACACTGGGTCTGCAGGTTGCCCTACAGGTTGCAGCAGATCTCTGGGTCTGTGTCCTTCCTCACTCCCCAAGTGACATTCACCAGGTCAAATCTCCTCTGCTGCCAGAAGCTCATCTTCTCCATGCCAAATTTAAAATCATGACAACCCTTTTGTCATAGTATTTATATAAATAAGTGTAAAACAGAGCATGTACAGCTCCTAGTGTGGAAAACACGAGGCAGGTGCAATGCTGTGGAGAGCCATTTCCAAAGCCTCCCCTGTCAAGGCTACACCTGCCTGAAGCATCTTCTGGAGCCCTGTTCAGAGGTTCTTTCTCTTTGCCTCAAACCAGGCACCTCTGGGACTGACTCCTCCATTGGTTATTTCATTATTGTCATACTCATTTCTTTCTACCCCTTGAAAACAGGCATCACCCAAACTCGCAGGTTTTCACCCCAAAACAACCCTTATCCCATTTCTGATCCTGATTCTCCCCTGTGCTGGTGTAGGGAAAGGACACTCGAGATAAGGACAGACCCTTGGCGTTGTCCTGCAAAGGCTGCAGCTCTGGGACAGAGCTGTGCTCTCCTCACAGACCTGTTCTCTTTTTACTGCCGGCTTGTACATTTTTTCCCTTTTTGGGGGGGCGGGGAGAGGAGTGTGGGAAGAGGTGTGAGTATTTGGTTTGGTTTGGGTTTTTTTCGGTCGTTGTTTTAAAGAAATTCAGCACCAGTATCTAGACAAAAACTAGGGAGTAAATGTCAGGCTCATTAGGAGTTCAGGGAAGCGCTCATCAAACTTCAATATATAGCTAAACTCCTGTTATTTAAAGAAGAGGGGACCGATTAAAAAAAAAAAAAAAAAAAAA